>JAOEGS010022544.1:48398-62270 GCA_025447755.1 Corythornis vintsioides | reverse complement strand
CTATGGAACAAAAAAAATAGATTTAAAAAAAAAAAAAAAAAAGTGTCTTCTACAGTTTAGTTACATTTTGGCCGTAGAAAAAGCCTGCATCTCTAGTACAACTCCAAACCCACGAAGAATCATCCACAAAACCTGCATGGAGCCAGTTAGCTTTGTCCAAAGGAGAAGGTCTTCCATGCCTGCACAGTTCCACATAGATGTTTATTAGCCATCAGTGTTCATCTCCATCTTGCCTTGTCAGGTCACTCTGACTGCCTCTGTTGGCATATATTTAGCAATGACTGGACTTTCTTTGCAAAGATCTGCATGTAAAGAATACAATCAGTACTTGAGCTTCTTCCCTGCGCTTCTCACATCAAGCTCGGCATCTTAGTTTTAAAGGAAGGAGGAAAAGGTGAAATAGCTACATGCAGAGGCAGCCATATTCTTCTTCAACAGGTTTGGGGTTTTTTTTTTCCATGCAGCCAGACTGAGACCTCTCTACAGTGTGTCTGAGTATTGCTTTCAGCTTAAAATAGGCGCCCATGCAAAGTTTCATCCTACTGTGCTTGTTTGCTCAAACTCCTGCAGGGTTCCTATGGCTCAAAAATATCCTGAGAAAAGCAAAATCTTCTGTCGTTGGCATGTTTCAGCATCCACTAAATGCCTAACCCATTCCATACAGAGCCAGGAGATCCACCATTAGCCAAAAGAAGCACATACTAGCAGGATGCACCAGGAAGGAAGCTATCCTGTGCATCTACCCTTCATCCTACGTACTGATCCCATGCAGCACGAATGGCCCGCCAGTACTACGGAGATGCCTGCCTGTTGTCAGCTGAGTGCTATGTAAGTGTTGTCACCTAGCATCAGGAGTAACACCGTTCCAGCAGGTGCTACTGGGAGACATTGCATCTTCAGACTTAGTCACCTGGATTATATGCAACATAGCATAGGCTAATTGAAAATAAAGCTTTTTAGACCATTCTCTGCTACTGATCCATGCTACAATATAGATGGGATGGGAGACCAAGAACGTCTCACTGGACTAGGAGAGCTGTAGGGCGCAGACACTGAGGACAATCCTATCGCCTTTCCACTTATGCCAGCTATGCTGTTAAGGCTCCGTGACATTTCGTAACCTTCATTTAAAAGAAAAATGCAAAGTACAGCATTGGATCAATGACAGAATGGACTAAGAATGAGGTCAACATTGTAGCCAGTTCAATAGCATCTGCATGCACCAACATGCCTAGAGTAGTATCACTTGCAACCAGACTCCGAAGGCCATTGAAGGACAGTACAAGTTGGGCTTTTTAAAAAAAAATATAAATATATATATATATATAAAAAGAAAGTAATAATTTCTCAACGATGGTCAGGCTACAGAATTGCTCCTACAGGAAGCAACATGACTGTTCTCTACAAACCCAACAAGTCTGTGGGAGGGATTTTCTGTGTCTGTCATACACTCATATCTTTTCTTTCTACTTCGTGCTTTTTCACCTCAGTCAAAATTAAGGTTTCTGGTATCTTTGGGGCAGGAGTGGGGAAAAGGCAGCAAATTCCATAGAATTTATTGTGTTGCTATAGAGATACTACTCTTTTGTTCTCAGCGTTAAAAAAAAAACCAACCAACCAAACAGAACAACAAACCCAAACAAAATGGCATGCATTTGGTTTCCCACCCCCCCCTTCTTTTCCAGACATGCACGTAAACAGCTCAGCAAGTGTACAGAGAGTTGCACAAACTATGGATGAAATTCTGTTGGAACAACGATTAAGATGCTCTCAACGTGTTTCAAACAGGCCAACAATATGCTGACGTATATTACTCTTTAGCCAACCAGCCCCTGTTCCACTCAGTAACGAGAGGCGGTTGCAGTGCATCGTGAAAACCATACATTCCTCATCCCAAAGGATGTGCCATTTGGAGTGTTCCCCTGATCCACTGGAACCACCCGAACTCGCCCAGGCTGAATGAACACGGCCCATGCTTGTCCAATACAGAATCGAGTAAAACGCTTTGCTACAAAGGTCAGTTTTAGAGGATATACTTTCACATGAAAGTCTCGTGGTCCAACTCTATCTTTGTTGATGATAAGCTTTGAACTTATAAATGCATACGCTGGCTATAACTGGATTTACTGTAGCTACTGCCCATCATACAATGGCATATGGGAATTCTATGCTCCATACTCAGAGTATGGGTGCATCGTACAATCTCTAGTTTTAAAATAGTGACTATATCATATACTATATACAGCACACCAGTGATAAACACTGATTTGAAGAAAGAGATTTCTTTGCCAATTTTCCCATTCCTTATCAGCTTTGATGCATATGTATGTAATTTTGGTTTGTACGGTTTCCTCACGTTAAATTATTTAAACAGAACAGCCTATTTTAAGAAGGAAAGGATTTTTTTTTCATTTCTCTGTTGCTAAATCAATTAATCTAACCATTAGCAAACTAAAATGCAGTTACTTCTGAGAGATCTGTAGCTGTCAGAAGTCTGAAAAACTAACCAGTAATGATTTATTTATGAAAGTGAGTTTAGCTGGATTATTTTCCAATTGAGACACCTGTGTTAACAGATGTTCTTGTGTGCTTCTCTTTCTCTGTTGAACTGAACAGCTATGGATACCCAAATAATTTCTTGCAGTTCTTTGTTAAGGTAGCTGAATAATCATTCCGTAGTTCTCAAGGATGGTTTGCTTTTGTATTTTATCTTTTCTGTCTGCCACCTTCCAGTCTGTGCTCCTCACAGGTCTGTGAGCTTTCCAAGTGGCAAATCTTAACGGCTACGAAATGCTAGTTGGCTTCTCCTTGGAGGAGAGGCGAATTTAGAGACATTGTAGAGCATCCTCCACTAAAGCTTACTGCACCGGCTGGGGTGGAAGACTTGACTGCCTAGCATAGCTGCATGGGGTAGTTACAGCTCCTCAGGCTTTTCTTTCTGAAAGAAATAGGTTAGAAACTCCAAATGCAGACATCAGGTGGTGGTTTCCAGGCCAAACGTGCATCTCTCCAGCAAGCGCACTATCGCGAGCTACAGCTCCCGCTGCCTTGCTCTCCTCTCGACCGCTGCTAGCTAGGTGGGGACAGGAGCCCAGCTACATACCCTTTCTTATTCCTCCATCAGGCGGGCAGGGATATTCCCCGGTTGATAAGAGGAAGCAGGGTCCATATCTCTCCCGAGTGGCAGAGCGGGTAAAGGGCAGGCCCTCATCGGGCGTAATAGCCTGGTCTATGTGGGGACAGTCTTCGTTTGCCAGCGCCGCCTTGGCCACCTCACCATTCAGTTTCGAATCTTCAAACATATAAGCAAAAGGCTATTGAAACACTATGCACTGTTTGTGAGAGTTCCAGCTGCAAATTAAGGGTTCACAGCTAACGAGTTCTACAGAGACACTACAGAAGGTAGCACATCTGTCCTAGACACTGCGGTCGTGCGCACTGCACCGAAACGAGATAAAGGCTGTTAGGTGGGAGGAGAAACAAAAGGTGATGACATTGGGTGGAACAGCAGCACCTGTACTTCCACACAGAGGGGCAGGGTCAGAAACTGGCGAGCACTGGTTCCTAGTCCTGCGAGCAGAAGACCGGGGTTAGAAACTGGATGATGTTTTTGCATGACGGCGATGGCACATGGATGACCTGATTGTCACAGAGCCCACTGTCGCTCAGAGCCCTGGAGAGGCACTGGGCTCTGTCTCGTGTTTCACTCTCAGTACATTCTGATCGTGCTGATGTTCACCTCTGCCCAGGTACTGAGGGGAACGTTCCTGCCCTTCCCTCCCCCGGGAGCACCCAGCTGGGGTTACAGCATCTCTGGTGTCAGGTGTGCAGAATGGCTGCACACAGACACGCGGGGTGCCTCACGTGTGGAAATGCCACAGCAGAATGTGGGGCTGAGAAAGAGCAATCCATTTTCTGGACTTCTCTTCTGAAACACACACAGGATCGGCAATGCCAGCACAGGACACTACACATAGAAAACACTACAGCAGGCCAGGAATTTGGAAAATAGACAGAGGAAAATAGGGTGTCAGATTTGTCCATTTTGCTTCACACATTCCCATGAAGATAGACTGAGCATAGTACGTTTTCTCTGTGTGACTTCTTTGACATTTACATAAGAATTTAAAGTGCTATTTAGTGTAGGGTTTATTTTAGGGTTTTAAAGTGCAAATTAGTGTATTGAGAACACACTCAAAACCTGGCACAGCTTGATATATGTTCACTGAGTGGTGCTGGCAGCATCCTACACCCTGGTTGCACAATGCTTATTGCCTAGACCCTGTAAGGCAATGGGTGGTCCTGCAGGTCTTGAAGGAAAGACAAACTTCAGTGCCTCTTCCAGATTCACATACTTGCTTGTTCTGAATGCTACATGACACTGTTATTTATTTTTCAGTGGTTCTGAAGCCAAGTAATAAAACACAAGAAAAAATAAGTGGTATCGAGATATGATTCTGGTCCTCTGGTTTCAGATGGACAACAGAGGTGAGCAGTGGGCAAAAGCCTTTTCAAGGTATCTCTGCTGCTTTGCACATCCACTCACAGATGTATATGACACTGTGCATCTCTCTATGCACCAGTAATTGCCATGGATTCCTTTACTTTTTCATTTATTTAGGTGTTGCTGCTTTGCCACCACATAAACCGTCCCTTCTGCAGAGCTCCTCTCTGCCTCCTTTCTTCTCCATGCAGAATTAGCCAGTTAGAAGGTGATGGTCACGTTTTGTTTAGTGAGCAATGAAAGAATTAGGTCTCAACGTATTTTTTTTTTAATAGTAAAAGCTATGGGGCATTTCAATGCTTGTAGATGCCAATTCCAATGGGATTCGAAAGTTTAAGGTTGCACTGAGCTGCAGTTCCTTTTTATTCATAATACTCACTGATATTTAGTGCCAGTCTGCACAAAAACCTGGTGTGGCTGCCATAGTAACTGACATTGCAGGTACTGAGCTGTCGATTGAAAAATCACTTAGCCCTGTTTGGGGAGAGCTGCTTCCCTCATGGGGCTTCTTCATAAGCCTCTGCTGCTCTAAACCTGAAACCAGGGAGGCAGAGCTCTGCACT
Source organism: Corythornis vintsioides (assembly GCA_025447755.1). Lineage (NCBI taxonomy): Eukaryota > Metazoa > Chordata > Aves > Coraciiformes > Alcedinidae > Corythornis > Corythornis vintsioides. The sequence goes on along the minus strand of JAOEGS010022544.1, from coordinate 57,203 downwards.
GAAATCTGAGGCTCTCGCTGCTACCCCTGAGCCTGGGTTTGCAAATTAAACTGGTTGTGGTGGAGGGGGCACTGGTCCATTACTGGAGCTCTGAGCAGAGTGGTTGTGGGGCAGGCTGCTCACTGGCAACACTTCTGGAAGCAGCTTGCAGGCTCTGTTGTGGTTGAATGAATTTTCTCATTGACATCTTGGAATTAATTTCTTCAAGTGCACTGTATATCCCTAGCAACTTGAGCTGGAATTTGCTCTTGCAGCCTCCTTGGTGTCCCACAGCACTGATGAATTTTTCTGTCTACCCCACAAGCTTCTTATTTTATATCTGTTCAATAGGAAGAGAACAGAGTAGCTGAGATGTGGACAAAATCACTGAACTGTTCTGCTACTGTCCCTTGAATACTCCCTGCACAGGTCATGGCTTTAGGGATCACATTCTGGATAGCAATGCTGATCCATGAGGACAATTTAGCTAAACATTTAGGAAGCAGAGAATTTGCCAGCACAGAAGACTGCCTCTATTGCTGGAGTATGTAAGTGTTAAGTAGAGGAATTGTGTTCCAGAAAACTCCCAGCAGCACCTAATTCTTGAAGGCAGGATTTGGCAATCCCCTGATATTAGGATGGGATGACTCTGTTGTGGCATCAGCCCACAGTTAGAAGCTCCCATTGTTTTCATTAGCAGATCTCCATGCTGAACTGGTTCAGGAATGAGGTTATTTTAGGCTGATTTCTCAAGTTTCAGCTTGTGTATTTGCTTTTTCCAAGACTGACCTTGGGTTTGGCAGAACTCAAATTACTGAAACTTACTGCATGGGGAGCACCAGCCTAGTCCTGTCAGTGGTGATGAAACTAGTCAGGCTTGATTCTGGGGTGCCAGATCCACACGACTCTTTCTGTCCTTGCTTAGCAGAATCTGAATTAGGATTGTATGGCCTTTTTTTTTTTTATTCTTTAGGTTCTGTTTCATGAAGAAAAGCCATTCTTGTCACCTCTGTTTTAGTGATGGGTAAAACTACCATGCCTGGTGCTGTGTAAGAGGTTATTTACCACATCTTCTGACTTTCAGCTTGGCACCTGATCTCCATAAGTGTCCTATCTGTGGATACTTCATTAACTGCACCAGCTTTAAATGTTCTGCAGAGCTTTGGCTGAGAGGCTAAAGAAAGGATTCAGCAGATCTCCCAGGTGAGTAGTTTGTTTCACAGCTACCTCAGTTGTGTGGTTTCTACTTTTTTTCTCATCCCGTATATCTCCATTTGCAGAAAATTCCTATTAAAGGCCTCAGGTGTTCATGGGCAAACACTGCATTTCAAGGGGGTGGAATTCTGAACAAAAGCCACCTAGGAGACAGCACCTAGGAGATCCACTGGATTTTATGCTAGTATACTCTGGATTTGTGGAGAAGCACAGTAGGGGCTGCTGGTGTGGCTCATCTCATCTGTGGTGTACAAATGATTGCACACTATCATAGTGCTGGTTTTGATTCTAAGCTAGAGTCTGACACCAAATCTTCACCTATTTGAACTGATCTCCTGCTCAGAGTTTCAGTGGACGGGCCAGTGTGATACATTCATTGACCTCAGCCTACTCTGGAAATGAGGCCCTTGTACAGAAATGTTTCCTCCACTGGGAAAGTCTCTCCAGTCCTCTGCCCTGAGGCAATGCTGCCATTCTCCAACAGCTGCCAAGAAACCAGTTCCTGGTCTGCCCTTTGTACCTTAGATGTCGTAAGAAAGTTTGTGTTGAGCAGGAATGGTCCCAACTCACACTGCTGCTTCTTGGGGTTTTAGCTGTCCCCCTTTGTCTCCCACATGTCTACAGAGCTGTGAACTGGTCACTCTCAAAACTGGGTGACTTGAAAGGCATTCTTAGGGTGGGCAATTTTCAGTCCTTATAGGACTGGAAATCCAATGCCTTTTCCAGTCCTTACAGGAACTTCTGCAGGTTGTAAGCACCTGGAGTGAAGCAGGGCTCAGAAGCTGCACAATGCACAGCTTGGTGTCCATGCATAACTGCCCACGGGCCAATGTCTGGCTCTATGAACCATGCTAGATCCTTTGACACTATGCTAGAGAAGATGGGGTCTGCTCAGCCCCAGATCAGAAACACAGCAATCAAGAAACACAGTGCTGCTGTTCATTTGGCCACACCAGGGCATTGCCAGTCTCTTCCAGAGGCACACATTCTGCCTTCCTTCAGGCTACCCTTGTTTAAGGATTAAAAGAGAGAAGCACCAAGCTCGAGTACCTACAGCTTCCCCGCATGGCCACTTGCCACTACACAAAGGGGATTCTCCAGCCCTGTGACAGGAGAAGGGCTGACAAACAGGAAGGGGGTAGGAGCAATTGAGTCCAAAACAGGGCCAGGACTGAGCAAGTCACTTGAAAGATGAAGATCTTCCTACTGGGGAGACCTTGTCTGACTAAAGTTTCATTCCACGCCACCATCCTGCATACACCTACAATGGCTGCATCTTGTCTAGATTTGAGCTGTGCTCCTGCAGCCTGATCCCAAACCTGCCATTGCTGCTCTCTGGAGATGGTCCCCTCCTGGACACCTGAGAGTATCCTTTGGTTCTCCAGAGCTTGAGGGTCATTTCCAGTTGCTCATTTTAAAACCCTGTACTAACCCTAAGGTGCTCAGCAGCTGCCAGAAGGCTCTTGTGAAGAAGGTCCTCTCAAGAGGACCCTGACAGCAGAGATCTTGTCCCCAGCTGGACCCCTGCAGAAAGTAATGCTACTCTGTCCCTTGAGTGAGTTAAATACTCTTCTGGTTTCAGTCCTCTCACGTTTTCCTAGTGATATAAAAGGGCTAACACAGCAACACTAGTTGTGTGGTACTGTGCTAGCAGCAGGAATCTCTTTTGGTGCAATAGTTTCCCTGGCTCTTGGGATGGTGGCAGTGCTACAGAGACAGAGGTGGCTTGGCCAGGGTGAGGGTGGAGAGCTGCTTGTGCTCTGGCTTTTCCTGGCTCCAAGCCTAGTCTCTGGAATTGAGGAGTAGAGCAGCTGTGAGGCTGCTGGAGTTGCTGCTGGAGGACAGAATTTTCCAGCTGTCTTTATTCTAGAGAAAATACAAACAATTTGCAAGCTTTTTTGCATCCTGTTTTTGCAACATTATTTATCCCTGATAATTCTTGTGCTGAGGAAATGGTGATGAAGTTAAGAGTATGAATCCAAGTATTCAGACATTTACTCTGAGCGTTAGAGCTGATCAGCATCTGAAAACACCCACTGACTTTATATCCCTATGTTTCTGAGATGTTGCATGGCAAAGAAATGTTTACAGTTCAGTTCCCTACTCTCTTGGGTCACTTTGACTCCTGTTAGCAAGTGGTTTCTGTTTTAGTTGCCTGGGCAGTGTTTATTGCCATTAGTGTTCCTTGGCCTCTCCCCAATTGCATCAGTAAAAATCAATTTTTTAAGAAAGCCTAGTACTCCACCTAAACTCTTGCTGTGCTTCTTCACTGGTGAAGGGAGGCCCAGGGCATAATAGCACATTGGGAAGGAAAGGAACTACACACTGAGAAAAATCTGCTTTTCTTGAGTAGGTACATGGCTGTAGTGATTTCTGAGTTCACATAGAATATCCTGACAAGAATAAGATTAGCAGCAATAAACTCCTTGCTGCCCCTCTGGAAAAGAAATGGTCAGAAATGTCTATGATATCAGAAATATCTATGATATTTTTTATCATTCTTTCAAAGCAGTGCTTGCAGGTAACTGGGGGAGACTGTAAACAGAATACTTTGCTCGGGACCTGATTCAGCAAAATAACAATTATGCTTCTGTGCCAGACCATTCTTTGTCTACAGAAATCAATTTTATGGGCTCCAGAGCCTCGTGAAGGATTCAGAAATGTGAATCCCATGGGTAGGGGCTCGGTTTTGTTGTTGTTAAATCAGGTCCTTAGAGTGGAAGGGATATAACTATATTAAATTAGAAAAGGAATTATGGAGAAGATCTATTAAACCACAGACAAAAGATGATGAAATGATGAAGTTATGGCTTGGAGAATGTGGAAGTAAGTATAGCATGGAGAAGAACAGCACAGAAACTGTGGGTTTAACCTCTTGAGAATGAGCAATGGTGTGTCAGCGTGGGCACCACTGGTTTTCAAAATGGCAGTGAAAAAAAATACTAAATTGGTAGGTTTGGGAATTTTTTCTGCCGGAGAGTAATGAAAATTATTTTTTCCCATCCAGGCTATCTGTAAAAGAGAAGATAATTTAACTAAGTAGGTCTATTGTCATACCAAGTACTTACTCTTCGAATTAATACCTCGCATCGGGTTTTGTGTCACAATCTCAGTGGAGTTACCTACAGTCTGTGACATTCCTGGTTCTTTTGCATTAAAGAACTGTACTGTAATCTCCTCGGTTGCCCAACATGGAGCTCAGGTTGATGGGAATTGGAGAAAAACTTCACAGAATAAAATGTGACAGTCTGTAACATACACAAGTTGCAAGCAATGCACAGTAATAACAAGTAAATGTTAACAAACAGAGCGAAGAGAGAGAGAGAGAGAGAAAAAGAGAGAGAAAATGTGAAGAACATGTAAAAGAATTAAGATTCCTGTATAACAACTCCATTTTAGTTACCCCAATATTCTAAGGCCATTAAACCCGAAATCTTCATTAATTCTAGGTACCTTTATTAGCATTTCTCGATTTTTATATTACTGCATCTTTGGAAAGTTGTAATGAAGCTCTTCTGAGTAGTTATCACCCTGAAGGTCTTCCCCCTGCCCCGGAGCAGAGTCCAGTATGCTCCATGAATAAGCAGAATCCTTCCAGCCCAACCTACCTCTGCAACATTTACTCACCACGGTGTGGAGTTGGGTCCCTCCAGGAAGCCGTGTCCCCCAGCACAGCCACTCCAGTGACACTGGGACTGCCTCTCCCACCACTAACTGGCCAACATAATGACGTCACTCCCAGAGAATATCACCTTTGAGAGGTACTACTTCTTGAAGTGAGGTGACAGTATGTTGGCTGCCTACCTACAGGTACTGCTAGAGCTCCAGGCAAGTAGATCCAGTGATACTATAATGGGGTCAGTGCTTCCTGCAGTGCTCCCGAAGTGCTGCGTTGGAAAGAGCTCTGGAAGAGCCTTCCTAGTTTGATCCTGACACTTCTGGGGTTTCACTTACACCAATCCTGGACTTCTGAGAGTCTCACTGACACCTTCACCTGTAGAGCTCAGTGGCTCGTTGACAGGTCAGGTGGAGGTTGCATGAAAATGCAGTCAGGGGAGTCGTGCTACAGTCACCTATTACCACTCTGCCTGAGGAATACAGTATGATGATCTGTACAGTATGGAAGGTGTCCGAGACATGGAGCATGGATGAATACAAAGAACAATGACAGCAGGAATGGTAGAATGCTTGTTATTTCAGCTTTGTGCTTATAAACAGACAAGCAAGTTAGCCAAAAGGCTCGGAGAACATTTCCAGCAAGTACAAAGTAAGAGGGGTATGGGCAAGCAGGCTGGGCACAGAACTGGAACCCCATACCCTCAACCTTTCTGCCCCTGGGCCTGTGTAGTAGTGGGTGTTTCATCCCACCTGGCTGGTTGTATCACAGCAGAGATGTGCTCTTGTTCTATCTGTCCTGCACACACCAGCCATACTCCAGCAGAAGGGAGAGTATCAAGTACCTCTTTCTTTTCCCAGGAATGCACCGGCTGGCATGGGAGCTGCTTGAAAAAGGATTGACAATATTTACACCTGCCTTGTGCTGGAGGATTGGAACAGGTTGGCCTTGTTTGGCTGGAGAGCTGTAGCTGTGTTTCCTCCTCACTCCAAGTGCCTTGTGCTCGTTCAGATATTAAGGCATGGAAAGTCCTAAGACTCAGCATTTAGTTCTGCCATTGTTTCTCAGCTTAGTGCAGTCCTGCCCCTACACACATGTCCTTGGATGGAGCCAGACCACAAGTGGCTGTGTGGGAAGATTCTTATTTTTCTTATTTATTTTGTTATTGTCTCACATAGTGCCAGAGGAAAAGGGGGAACCCAAAGCACTGTGCTTGAATTCAAAGCTTCTCCTTTTTGTTTTCAAAGGACTTGGTATAGAGTATGTAATTTTTTTTATGCAGTTCTGAAGTAAACAAGCACCACAGTGCAAGTGACACCCACCAGTTGTATCTCTACAGGAATTAGTAGATGAATAATTGTACAGCAAAGCATTACATTCTATTAGTTGTAAATTCTGCTTTTTGTGTGATCCACAGCTATGAGACTGCAGAAATGCCACGTGGGGCAGAGGGCAAGAAATAGATCCAGATTGCTGCTTCCACCTAAGTGTAGGCACTTAACTGAGGAGCTTAAGTTAGAGTTGCAGTCAGCTGAGATCATTTCTGGAGAAAGCCTCTTCCAGAGGGCAATTCAGATCACAAATGAGTGAATTGCTCTCCGAGACTTCCTGACCCTTCTTCCAATAAAAGGAGAACTCTGGCAAATGCATCTCCAGCCAGATGACAGTAAATGAGTGTTGCTCCTTTTGTCTTGAGCTGCTACAATCTCTGCATTAGATCCAAGGGACTTCAGTGACACTGAGATTCAATTGGTACCTCACTCTCTATTAGGGGTTTTTAATGGCTAGGAAGGATAAGTATAGGCAGGAAAGGAAAACCATCTCCCTCTCACCTTTTCCACTGCCTTTTTAGTATTTTTTATGTCCAACACATTTAAACATCAAAGTCTTTGGAGCTGAAACAGACATAAACTCTTTGCAGTTACATTGCTGTCTACTGCCCATCTTACAGAGAGGGTCAAAGGTTTTATGCCACTAAAATGAGATTAGGGTTTTTTTTTTGGTTAATGTTCAAAGGCATTTGATGAAAGAATTTGCTTCCCTGTGGATTGAAGGACCACCACAGTGACTACATACCTATGGCTCCAACAACAGTTTGCCATCCATAAAAGCCACTGAAGTTCCTGAGTACAGTGAAATGCTGGGTAACATAACAGGCCTGTGAGAATAGCCAAGAGTGCCCAGCTCAGGTCCCGAGTGCTGGCACCAGAATCAGTGCCCAGCACACTGCTGGTGTGTTGCACCATATGCAGGCTGTCTAGGCTATGGGGACAGAAGGGATGAAAAATGAAATCCTGAGAAAAGAGCAGCTCCTTCAGAAAGTGGGAGTGACAAAGCTGAAATGGGCAATTCCATTGTTTCTGTAAAAGGAGATCAGCTCTCTCTCAGGAATTGCATTTCAGTGATAGGCTCCTAATGCCCCAGCTTGCTTCAGTTTGTCTGACCAAGAGGTGCAGTGGAGCCACTGGAATGATGTAGTTCCTCTCTGTCAGTGGGACACTTGGATTGTTTTAACTGTTCAGACATAGGGATAGTCAAGGAATGGGCTATGGAAAAAAAATAAATGTGGGGGCAGGTAAATAAAACAACCACAGAAATGTTTCTGAAGCTGAAGGATGTCTTGGTGAGGGTGGACATTGTCCCTCTCCTTCTAGGCACCTGAACCCTAATAATGTTTCTTCCTCATTGTATAGCAGTGCAATGAGTGAAGAGCTTGGCCATCAGTGCCATGGAAAAAGGGCTGCAACAACAGATCTGTGTGAAGATACAGCATCCTTGCAGTACACCTTCAGTGAAGCTGCATGCAGAGAGCATCAGAGAGGTGAGAAATCATTCTTTTGGCCATACTTTGTGTGCTGGTGTTGTAAATATGTGTACAAAACCAAGGAATGGTTGGGGTTGATCTTCAAAAGAACCCAAAAGAAGAAAGAAAAAAGAACCCAAAAGAAGAAACCCTCTGTGCTTGTGGCTTATGGATACATCCTTACAATGGTTCTATGGCACCAGGCACCAAATGAAGTTATGAATTCCATATTCTAAATTCCTTTACAGTGTTGGAAAACATGCTGCTTCATCCTATGGCAACTTTAAGTTGTAACCATGCAGTCAAGCTCTCTTCCAGGTAAGCACAAAGCTCACAGAAGAGGGGGATGAAAGGGCTGAGTCACAACTCCAAAACAAAGCTGAGAGCTTTCCAGATTTGTTTTGTGTATTTTGAGGTTTTCTTGCAAACCTGTGCCTTAAAGCATTTCACTCTGTGTCCTGAGATAACTTACTTGTACCTGTAGGACAGTGTATGGTTTGGAACAGAACCAGCTGAGTTTAAGTGGTTGAAACTTGCTTTATCTGTTTTGCTTGCTTTTTTTTTTTTTTTTTTTTTTTTTCTTTTGCTTTTGATTTGATACTGGCTGTTTAGAATACTCAGAAACCTTTAGATAAAAGACACTACAGCACAACAGACTATGGTTGACTGCTGCTTATTTCAATTGCATTCAACTAGGGGCTTTGCCACAGACTTTTCGAGTGATCTTGCTCACATTAAGCTATGTATTAAATGAAAATACCTGGGATTACTTCCACTTTCTCTGTTGTCTATTTAGTCCCTTGAGTATTTAATATAGTAATACTTGTCACATACACAACAAAGGCAAAATGAAGGCCTGTGAACAGCACTGTAGCACAGCAAGGTTACCAGTTTGACAGGGTGGTGTTAGAACTTAGTGTGTATATTTTAAGTGAAGGGACACCTGGCCCTCTATAGTCTAAGGTACTCGTGGGTCAAGGAGTTGGAGTCAAACTGATCAGGTGAGATCTTCTGGTTTTTATCAGAGGCCCAGTTCCTCCACACACTATAGAATCACAGAATGACAGGGGTGGGAAGGGACCTAGAAGATCATCTAGTCCAACCCCCTGCCACATCAGGGGCACCCAGACCAAGTCACCCAGGAACAGATCCAGGGGGGGCTGGAATGTCTCCAGAGCAGGAGACTCCACAA
>JAOEGS010022538.1:0-10237 GCA_025447755.1 Corythornis vintsioides | reverse complement strand
GATGCATTAAGAAGAGTGTGGCCAGCAGGTCAAGGGAGGTTCTCCTCCCCCTCTACTCTGCATTGGTGAGGCCCCACCTGAAATACTGTGTCCAGTCTTGAGCATCCCAGTTCATTGAAGACCCACCTGGAGGAGTTCCTTGGTGATCCTGCTCTGGCAGGGGCATTGGACTAGATGATCTTTCTAGGTCCCTTCCAACCCCTCACATTCTTTGTTTCTACAGAGACTATTGTACTTATGAGATAAAATTCAAGATTTATCTCCCTCTTCTCTGGTATAAATGGTTTGAGAACTAGTGAGAATGGTGAACTTGATACTTCCTTCACATAAAAGCTGGAATTAGAAAATTAGGTTCATAGAGGCTGTGAGCCATAATAGTTAATAGTATTTGAGGAATTTACTTCTGCTTTTGTGATGTATGCCAGACTCAGGTAGAAATTAATATGTACTTCCAGTACTGCATGGAAAGGATAACAAACTCAATAGCCCTTAGCCTGACAAAAGTGTGAATAGAAATATCAAGAAAAAACATACCAGGATAATGAAGATCAATGCAATGTTTCCCTTGGGAAAAAGATGCAGCTCAAACAAAATCACACTTTATGATGTAGCCAAATGAATTTAAAGATAAAACTATCTTTATTCTTCCCCTAACATTAGCTCTGACTGAGGTGAATCATATTTGAATTATTGCAGGGGTTATCATGATTGTCATCCTGTAGAAAGCATGGTGGGAGTAGTTTTGCATGTGTCCTGAAAATCTGGTGTTCTCTACATTCATCTAAAGTTAGCCAAAATACTGAAGCTGGCTCTTGCAAGCTTTGCCCCTGGAAAGTATAGGCTGCACGAAAAGGATGGGGAGGAGGCAGCCAACAAACCAGATGGAGGCTGAATCAATGTAGGGGGTAGGCTGACTCTAGGGAAGGGGATTTAGAGCTGCCTGCCAGGACGTTTGTATCAGGGAACTGATTCCAAAGAAGACTGCCTCTATTCTTCAATAAGACCTACTCAAAGGAGTTTTGAAAATAAATTAGAAACACGATACTGCAGTATGCAGAGCTGGTGTAAACCTTCAGCGTCAGCTGAATTTGTTGAATGTGTAGTGAAAGAAATAAGAAAAAAGAACTTGATAGTTAATGTCTACTGAAAAAATAAATCTTTGACAAGTAATTTGATCCAGCATAACTTTCCTCTACAGGAAAACAGGAAAAGTCATTATTTGCCAAAACAAATCTTTCAAAATCTGATAAAGTTTAGGAAATAAACAGCTCAATCAACAGACTTGAAAAAGTTCAGGCAATTTCCTTTCCTGAGATGATGTTGGGCAATGTCAAGCAAAGCCACACAAGGTGCTGTGGTTGTGAAAAGGCATCCCCTAGGAGATCTCCATACTCTGCTTGCTTTTAGAGAAAGATATTTCATGGAAACCATGAACAGGTATGTGCAGTGCATGTCTCATGCATATGCATCATTAAACCGAAGTTCACCTCTGCATTTTTACATGAGATGAGATATTTATCCACCTGTGATGTTCATGCTGTAATCCATTACTTCTAATTAGTTAAGTCAATTGTAAATTATATTATATAAATGATGACTGCAGTTAATTGAAGGCAGTATCCTTTACTACTGTATGAATCAGCAGTGGAGGATTCAGAAAGGATTCTGGTTCTCATTAAGCTCTGATTTTAGCCAAGGGCTTTCAGTAGTTTTTCCTTTCTTTTTTTTTTTCTTTTTTTTTTTTCTTTTTTTTTCTTTTTTTTTTTTTTGAATTGCAGCCAGTACCTGTTAGATAACAGAATAGACTAAAACCACATTCTAAAACACTTTAATCAGCAAATAAACTAGCAAAAAAGACATGAAGTACTGAAATCTCTCTTCAACTGGAATATCTGTTACTCGCAATGCAGAACTATTTGCTCTTGCCTTAGGCTCAGGAGGAAACCTTCTGGTCTTGACTTTTACCTGGCCATGGTTGTGATCAAAGAAAGATCAAAGAAAATTAGTCACTTTTTCAAATCATTCTGAAAAAATACAGATTTTCAAAATATGGTATGAAGTTCTTATCATATATATCAGCCAGGGTAGATCAGAATTCAAGATGGCAAATTTTCAGGGAGGGAAATGGCATGAAGCCAAGCAAAGAGAATGGACTAAAGGATCACCACTCTCTTCTCCTGCTCTATTTAATATTTTTATTTTTTTTCAAATCTGCATTTTGCTTGGAATGTTTGTAAAAAGAATCTGAAACACTGGATGTAATAATCCCTATTTCTAGATTTTTTTTGGGGGGTGAATCTTGGTCCTATGGTTATAGGAACTGAAAGGTTACTAGAATTGAAGGTGTGAATTCTCAGTCATTTCTGTTCTGTTAATTAAAGGTGAAAGATTGGCTAGCAGGAAAACAACCTCTCTGTTATGTTATAGCAAATGATTCTTAAAACAAAAGGTGTCTTTTGTGAATATGAAAACTAAAGACAGATTTGCATTTGCATTTCTATAGATTGTCAGCTTCAACTGAGTTGAGAGTTGTGGGAGGATGTCTATGGGATGGAGTCTAGTTGGAGGCCTGTATCTAATGGGGTCCCACGGGGTTCAGTGCTGGGACCAGTTCTGTTCAATGACCTGGATGAGGGCACAGAGTGCTCTGTCAGCAAGTTTGCTGCTGACACCAAACTGGGAAGAGTGGCTGACACAGCAGCAGCTGTGCTGCCATCCAGAGAGACCTGGACAGGCTGGAGAGCTGGGCAGGGAGACATTGAATGAAATTCAACAAGGGCAAGTGTAGAGTCTTGCACCTGGGAAAGAACAACCCCAGGTACCAGTATAGGTTGGGGACTGACTTATTGGAGGACAGCAAAGGGGAAAAGGATCTGGGGGCCCTAGTTGATGAGAGGCTGCCCATGAGCCAGCAATGTGCTTTTGTGCACAATAGGGCCAATGCCATTCTGGGGTGTAATAAAAGGGGTGTGGCTAGTAGGTGGAGAGAGGTTCTCCTGCCTTTCTACTCTGCCCTGGTAAGGCTGCATCTGGAGTATTGAATCCAGTTCTGGGGCCCCCAGTTCAAGAGGAACATAGAATTACTTGAGAGACTCCAGTGCAGAGCCACAAAGATGCTGAAGGGAATGGAGCATCTCTCTTATGAGGAGAGGCTGAGAGAGCTGAGGCTCTTTAGCCTGGAGAAAAGGAGACTGAGGGGGGACCTCATCAGTGTTTATAAGTATATAAAGGCTGAGTTCCAGGAGGATGGAGCCAGGCTCTTTTTGGTGATGCCTGATGACAGGACAAGGGGCAATGGATAGAAGCTGAGGCATAGGAAGTTTCATGTAAACATGGGGAAGAATTTTTTCACTGTGAAGGTGACAGACACTGGCAGGGGCTGCCCAGGGAGGTTGTGGAGTCTCCTGCTCCTGAGACATTCAAAACCCACCTGGATCTGTTCCTGTGTGTTCTGGTCTAGGTGCCCCTGCTCTGGCAGGGGGGTTGGACTAGATGATCTTTCGACATCCCTTGCAGCCCCTGACATTCTGTGATAGAAATATTTTTATGACTTAAACATACTTATATAGAGATTCTGCAGTTTACCTGATGACAAAGAATAATACAATCTCTGTTACCCTATGCTGCATATATGAAGGAGAAATTTCAAAGCCAGATCAATATGAGATTATATACTGCAAACAGGGTCTTTTGGCATGCAATTTCAGATGAACTAATTGCATCCTACAGTAAGAGGGGAGGGAAAATAGATACCAAAGGATTCATGCCAATAAAGCAGTATTTGTTACTCCACTGGGTCTAGTGTAAGCCTAAATTTGCACAATTCTTCTTAGGACCTTTTGTTATTTTGTTTTATAAATCTTGGGTGCTGTTCAGGCACAGATGCTTTGTAGAGGGCAGCCTGTAAGCAGATAGATAATCATAAGACAAATTCAGCCTTAACTTCATGTATGTTGTGCTCTCTGGTATTTACAATATCAGCAATCTGTTTTCATGACAGCATGTTTTTGTAAATCCAAAGAGATAAACTTTCTCAGCTATTTATAAATCAGATGCTTACATTATGATCTCCTGCAATTAGAACTTTGCTGTGCTCAGTTTAACAAATCTATTTGTTACTGTAGTGCCAAAGGTGAGAAAAATATCCTGGAATCCTTTAGAGAAGATGCAGTAGCTCTTTGTAGTTGGGACAATTATGTCCTGCCACTGTTAGGGTAAAGGGAAGTCAAACATTTTAGTCTGAACACAGATAGAAGCTGACACAGATTTTGTCTCAGATCTGTCACTAACTTTCTGTGTGGTCCTGGTTGGGAGTTTTGCCTGGATACAATAAAATTAGTATTATATCTTTATTATTCAGAAGTCTAGTGATAATCTATTGTATAATATATATAATTAAGATAATTGTAATTAGTATTTTTCCAGTTTCAATAACTTATTTTTGTTATATATTGTATATTAGAACATATTGAATATTAGAATTATTAACAAGAAGCAAGATGGATGTCATAGAGTTCAGGAAACATATCACAACAAAACAGAAAAAACAACTTATTTGCTTTTTAGAGTATCCTTTTGCTTTACATCAAATCACTATAATCTTCTCAAGGTAGAAAATGCATGCTTAGCCTGAGTTAATAATTTATAATGAATCATTTCTATGGGGAATAAACCTTTATTTCTATTCCCAGGAGTTGTCCATGTGAGCAGACCACAGATATCTTAATGGGGCTGTTGAGAGCTTTCTGCTGTGCAATTTACACAGTTCATCAGCTGTTTGTGATTTCTGGACAGTACATTTCAAATGCCTTAAACAGAAACTTCACACTCTTTTGACATGTGTTCATAAGAATATAAGACTGACCATATTTGACCACATTATGGGTCCATTCAGTTCAGTGCTGGTCTTTCACAGTAGTCAAAAGCAGATAATTAGTAAAACATGTAAGAGGAGAGAAAGCGAATTCATCAGGATCTGTTCACAGCTTCCAACAGTTTGTGGCTCAGGTACATACCTCTGTGGATCACACCTACTTTAAGAATCATAATACTTAGAATTTTTATGCAGACCATCCAGCAGTTATCACATATAAAAATGTAAAGTATGAGAAAGTGCACACAAGTGCAGTGTATAAGTTAATGAATGATCTGTAATAATGAAGTTAATCAGTACAGATTGCTACACTAATATTTTCCTTAACTACCTGTAAACTGTGCATCATCCTCCCTGTGCACACACATACAAATGCTAACCTTCTGAATCTCTCTCTCTCATATGAATAGAAAAATATGATGACATTTGAGAGCCTAAGAGAAGTAAATGCAGAAAAGCCCTACAGAAATATGTGCTGTTGCAGTGACAATGAAAATGTGGTAGTTACAAGGCAAGTTCTGTATCTTCACTAACACAAGCAGTGAGTGCAAACACATGAACTAAATACTGTTCATAACTCAGTTATAACTTCAGACTACAGACTAAGATTGCTATGAGTAAATGGATATAGGTAATGGGGAAGGATATAGACAATTTTTAAAAAGTATTTCATGTTTCAGTAACTTACAATTGGTCTTTCAAAATTGGCAAAGCTGAGTCTTGGCCTAGGGCCTGCATTTTGCTAGTGCTCAGACTGCCTCAAGATTCTAGGCTATGCTGAGTTCTGAACACTGGGAAAGCTTCAGTGTCCTTGTGCTTAAACTACTCAACTTTCTCTGTGCATCTAATTAGTCTTCTCAAAATCTTCCATCAGCAACCCACGCATATCAGATGCAGAGAAAAAGAATCCTTCCTTCCCCCTCAAAACACCCTTGCAGCTACTAAAAGACACATTGAACTGCTGCCATTTGCATTTATCCTGCTGCTTCATTGCAAACTTTTAACTGTTTGAAAGGAAGGTCTTGTAAACATCTGTACTAATCATAAAACCCATGAGTGGTTTCCTGAACATCATCCATCTTCTTCTCAAAAAGAATTGTTGCAATGCAAAAGGAATGAATGTGCCTTAGAAGAACATTTCCTGTCATATATCTAAAGGTAGGAAAAAGAGAAAGAGGGAGTGAGTGGTCAAGAACTAAGGTACTGACATTTCTCTCTTTCTGAGTGCCAATCTCATTTATATCTGTATTGATAAAGGGAGAGAACTTTTAAATGTAACTAAATGTAAATGCAAACTCCTCCCCTCAACTCTGGTACATGCCAGGGTACATGCTCTGTCTTTGGGTGTGTATGACTGGCTCTCACAGCCCAGTGTCAAAGCAGGGACTAGACTTTATTTGACAAAAAAGGTTGCTAAGATATGCTAGTGAGCAGCATTTTGCTAATGAACTACTTGTATTTCACTCTCCCTTTACCCATGTGCTGCCCAGGAATGCCAAACAGGCATACAGAGAGTTTTCTCTAGTACTCCAGCACAGATGGGATAAAATGCAATAGGCTTTCTAATCCTAGTTCTGCCCTTAACCTGGTGGGTGTCTCTGAAACAAGTTATTTAATTTCTTACTGCATTAATTTTCTCATTTCTAACATAAGGAAAGTAATATGTAGTTTATAAAGTTCTTTATATGCACTCGTAAGAGAAGATGCTCTAAAGGCCACATATCCATGTCTGGCTTTAATGAACTGAATATTGTAAGAAAGACTGAAATGTGATTTTAAGCAACAACAGGATTAATTGATAGACTGATTAAATGCATGACAGACATGCAAGCAAGCAAAAAAAAAAAAGAATCCATACTCAAACAGAAAATTCAGTACAATTTAAATAATGTATTTTCTATATTTCAAAGATTTCTAATTTGTTTTTCACTGACATTAACATAATGGATGTTATCAAAATATTCTGATGATTCTTAATAAATCCTGAACTATGAAGCATGAACCATATTTTGGGGACAATCCATATGTTAGTATGAAACAAGAGCATTCCAGAAACAAATGGAAAATTACTGTAATCAGATCCTTCAAAATTGTGTTAGACTTTTTAATGAACAGTTTAATGTGATATTAAATTACCTTAAGCCTGAAAAGTGTTGAGAGGCTAATGGAAAGCATAGAATAATTTCTTTTTTTTTTTTTTAATTAAACACTGATTAAATACTTTAAAGACTTTCTCCTGTACTGAAATATCATGCCAAAGAGCATGTAATTATAAAATCTTAAACAATTATTCTGAATCATGATGCTGATATTTTAATTCAAAACAACATTTGCCTGCTTATAAATATCTTGAAATGTCATAAGTGTTTAGTCAAAATCGATGTATGTGCAATATAATTTCTCAACAATAGTCAAACTCATGCTGCAAGCCTTTCTGAGAGTTCTCAAAATAGTGAAAATGCTCTTCAAACTACAGGTCTTAGCTTTATTCAGAGTGCCCAGGAACCAGATCTTGCTGCTGTGCTAGTGCCATTTGTGGCAGTAAGGGATGCCCATCTGAGAGGGACACATGGCAGATTCTTTTAGATACTACTTTCTACTCAGAAAATCTACACTATTTCTCAGTAGCCAGGAGATTAGGAGAACTTTGATGTGAGGATACACATACGTGTAACTCTCTCCAAACATAAATGGCTACTGCACTTCTGAGAGTTTCAGAGACTCATACTTCAAATATATATATGCTTGCCTTCCTTCAGAAGTCTGACTTGATGCCTGCAAAAATTGAACTTTCTTTATCCTCCCAGTGTGAAGTGGGTAGGCATGTGTATGTATTGTCATGACAGTGTCAAAGATTTAGTTTCACCTAACAATGTTTTAGTTTCCAAAGAAAAGAGAATTTATTGAAAATCATTGGCCAGTGTGGGTGTGGTCTAAGGAAAAATGAAATATTTCAAAACAGAAACACCAAAAGACTTTGAAACAAAACCAATTTTTTCTTATCTCTCATCCATGGTATGCACTGACTTTGCAGAATCACTACATTTAATTGTAAATGATGTATTAAATGAGTAATCCCTGCCTAGAGACTACAACTAGTGCATGCAATCCCTGGCTGGCTGTGAAATGTGCTGTAAGGCTTAGACATGTCCAGAAAAAAACCCCATACAATTCCCAGCATTTCTAACAATTTTTCTTATCTCTTTTTTTCCACTTCTTCTATACCCCACCCCTATGTCTGTTCCTGCACTGCAGGACTAGTCAGTTCTCAAATTTCTCACTTTCTCCAAAAAGCAGCCATAATGGTCAGCTACAACTCAGGCATTTCCAGTGGGCTGGCTTTGCAAAGTTTGTTTGTGAAAATATAATGAAAATGCAGACAGAAATAGTATGTTAACTTTCAAAGTCCTTAGAATTATTTTAATATAGCTCTCTAAATTACACTAGCTTAAGCATGATGTTCTCCATGCAACTCCAACTAAAGCAATGACTCTCCAAAGATTTCTGTATACTCCACTAATGTAATGTAAATCAACTCTTGTTAATCTCAGTGGGATGTTTCACACACATAAACTGCTAAAGAATTAGGATATGGAGTGAGCACTTCAAGATCAATGAAGGGACATGGGGCTGTGTGAAAGACTGAGTAAAACTTCACATATTAAAAATATTAATATGAGGCTGACTCAACAGATATGGATGGCACAAAAGGAATTCTAGATTACACATCTGCTTTGACAAAAAAGATGGAGCAAGCTTTTCCCACTCAGATCACATAATAGTTATTACTGTAATTTTTTTCTTTAAACATAGAATCAAGCATCAGTATTTGCTCATAAGAACCCTTTGCACTAACAAATGCCCTCAAAGCCAAGCTGATGCAAAGGTTCTGGGCAGTAAAATATTGTACCATGTTTTCCACACATCAAGTTAGCAAAATTTAGACTAATTCACTTCATGCATTTCCTGTGTTTTAAATTAGAGGTCTCAAAGAAAGATTAGTCCATTTTTTTTCAGGGACTCATATACTGTACACTGTGTAATCAGAGAAAACCTGAAGCAGATCTTGTAAGATGGTCAAGACTTCTTCTTCTTTAGAATGCTAAATAAGATCAGTTATACCAGCTTTTATGAGAGCTATCATTGGCAAAATAGATATTTGTTACAAATTAATTACTTATTTTTAATGAAAATATTTTGTATTTGAAGAGAGCCTTTGTCAGAAATGCTGTCTAGTTATCAGCCAGCAGACAGAGAACACACACACCATACTATGCAGCATAGAGCTCAAAAGCTATGCAGAGGTGCTTTGTGCAATATACTCAGAAAAAAAAAAAGACACCTTCCATTTCCTGAATGAGAAGGGAAGACAAAAAAGTTGTATCTGAAATGAGATAGAGCAGATACCTCTACCTCTGTCCCCCCTGACTAAGCTGGTGACATTCCCCCTCAGCAGCAGCATAAGCATACACAAGTTTTTTCTTGTAAAAATGTTCAGAAGATCCTCTTTCTATGTCAGTGGAAAGACAAAACAATAACTGTTATAGAATTTAATTGTTCTTTCATGCCACCCAAGTGCCCTTCTTGAACAATATTCAGTAATATTCAAAGATTTGTGGCATGGTTTGCACCTACATATAGTCATTAGATTTCAAGGTGCTTTGCTGGTAGAATTAATTTGTGGAGGAGTGTAATAACATTTGTTGATAGACCATATGGTTTTGTACTGGAGCTGGAGATCCCTGAATGGATTCTTAAAATAACAACTTGACAGTGTAATAACTGTTAACCAACAGTGTAGCCATGAAAATGTGAATATATCCACAGAGATTTCTCTTTAATCCTGCCTTGAAAATGAATTTTTAAATGACCTTCCAAGTCATAGATAATGTTCTTAAATTTCACTCCAGTGACTAGTTCCTAAAAAAAATGGCTGCAGTTCTAGGCATGTAGAAAATACTGTTTTACTTGATGGTTATAGAAAATATAGGCAATGGCTCCATACATTAAGTAATCCTTAAATGAATCCTTTCTATGATAAGGTGACAACATCCATGGACAAAGGACGACCTGTAGATGTGATCTATCTAGATTTCTGTAAAGCTTTTGACACAGTCCCCACAACATCCTACTCACCAAGTTGGAGAGATATGGATTTGATGGGTGGACTGTTCAGTGGGTAAGGGATTGGCTGGATGGTCACATCCAGAGGGTGCTGGTCAATGGCTCCATGTCCAGATGGAGATCAGTGACAAGAGGTGTCCCTCAGGGGTCTGGACTGGGACCTGTACTGTTTAATATCTTCATTAATGATATTGACAGTGGGATGGAGGCACCATCAGCAAGTTCACAGCTGACACCAAG
>JAOEGS010022537.1:21430-35232 GCA_025447755.1 Corythornis vintsioides | reverse complement strand
GTTCCTGGGTGACTTGGTCTAGGTGATCCTGCTGTGGCAGGGTGGTTGGACTAGATGATCTTCTAGGTCCCTTCCAAGCCCTTATATCTGTGAATCTCTGAGTTTAGCACTTCTTTTCTTTTGTTGTCCCTCAGCCACTATTATTTTTTACCTTTGTGGATGTTCACCTCCCAGAAGCAGGGTTTATAATGTCCGATGCTATGTGCATACTGAATACATGCACACATTTGAAATAAATATGGTTGTTTCTTCCAAAAAAATAGTATTATTTAGAGTAGTGCACACTCATTACTGCATTCATCCTTCCTCTGGTTGGTGGCAGAAAGGCTGTCTTGAAGTTTTTAATTTTTAGTAAACAGTGGGTGCTCTGCAGGTACTTGGAATTTTATATTTTCTGGCTTTTTTTTGAGAGTAGGAGACTTAAGACTATGTCGATGGAAAAAGTAAAAACCAATCTGGAGCGTAGCCTTGGAAAGAGTCTTTAGGAGTAAGTCTTTCCTTAGGAAAGATCACTTATGTATGTTGGCTTCAGGGGTACAATCTGTTTAGATTAGTCCTTGTTTTCCATGGCTCTGAAATAAGGTGTTACTGGCAAACCATTTTATAGCCATTTTATATTAAATCCCTTTTCCCTTCAGTTATGTGGGATTTCATGTTGTTGTGTATTGCAGACTGTAATTTAAATCTGATTTTGTCAGTAAAGTTATATTAGGCATAGAACTGACTTCAGGATAACAACTCATGTAAAGTCTTAATGGTGAAGACAGCTTTTAGTCCTAATCCACATACAGGGGTGATTTCTAAGTGCTGTTGTCCTTAGTAGACAGCCTGGGTAAACCAGGGGTAAGGCAAAGGGGATTGCAGAGTATGAATACCTGTTCACCCTTCTGCACATGGTTCTCAAAGCACCTTGTTGTTACAGAGAGATTTAAGGTGTCTCTGCATCTTCTTGGAACATGCCAGGGTCTTCACAAGATGAAGTGGGTTAAAATAGAGTTATATATCCCAGGTTTATGCCATTTGTAGTTTTCTTCCTGATACTTCCATTATTTGTCATGTATGTAAATGCTAGTCCAGTTACTTGTGGAACTTCATTTAGAGGAAGGTGTATTTTCATTAACTGTTTTCACTCATCACTTTGGTGTCCAGTATGTAAGTTGCCGTGAAAGGAGGACTGCTGCTTTTAAAACAGATCTCTGGTGACATGGCAGCTAAAAACAAAAGATGAAAATCTGCCTTTTTTTTCCATCATGTTTTCTGTTAATTTCCCTAATGTGATAATACCCATTTCTATAGAAATCCTCTATATGTAATTTTTATAAGTACTAGTGTTAAGAGCTTCTAACTTACTTCACATTAGCATTTCCCTGTAATCTGTGAACGAAATCTGTCAACGAAATAAGCAGTTCCCATAAGAGCTTGCAACCTCTCAAAACACTTAAATTCTCTTAAATTCTGTAGAAACATTAGATAAATACTATGAATGTTTTCAAAACTTTCTGAGAATAGGAGTCCTCCTGACTTTTCTCACGGCCTCCACAATTTTAATCTTTCAGGTTGTTTTTAGTAGGTACTAAACCGAGCAGGAAATTTTAGTTTTGAAAGCTGTTTCTGTGGAATAATTCTGAGTCTGTCTAAAACTATACAGAGACTAGTTTTACTGTCTGTGTGAACTATCCATGGATAGGTTTAATGGAAACATTTCAGTATTCCAAATTCAGCAGTGTTCTTGATTTTCAAATTTCTAGCACTTCCTTAAAAGGTAAATTGAAATAATTAAAAACAAACCTCAAAGCAGCGAGCTGCTGAATGTACATGTGCAGTTCCAGCAAAGCTTATTTTAACATTCAGTCATTTTGTGTCTGAGAACAGACTTAAAGTTTTTATTTGTTTTCTTAACAGTTTTACTTCACCAAGCATTTCTCTGTAACTGAATGGTCCACCAATGGTCAAATTATATACTAACTCTGTCCTGTTTTTTTGCCATGTCACAGACTTTAACCTTTTTTAGAGACTGGTTGGCCTGGTCCCTTGAGAGGCAGTCCTGCAGGGCAAAGGGGCCCAGGAAGCCTGGACAACTCTCAAGAGAGACATTTTTAAGGCTCAGGAGCAGGCTGTCCCAGTGAGACGGAAGATGAGCTGGAAGGACATAAGACCAGCCTGGCTGAGCAGAGAGCTCTGGCTAGAGCTCAAAAAGAAAAAGAAGGTCTATGCCGTATGGAAGAAGGGACAAGCCACTCACAGAAACTATAAGGATTCTGTGAGATGATGCAGGAATAAAATAAGAGAGGCAAAAGCTCAGCTTGAGCTCAAGCTGGCGACTAACATAAAATATAATTAAAAAAGCTTCTACAAGTACCTAAACAGCAAAAGGAGGGTTAGGGAGAATCTCCCCCCCACCCCGTGCTAAATGCAAAGGGAGAATTAGTGACTGGAGATGAGGAAAAGGCTGAGGTACTCAGTGCTTGTACAGAGAGGGTGGTTAGGCATTGGGATGGGCTGCCCAGGGAGGTGGTGGAGTCCCCATCCCTGGAGGTGTTTAAGAGTTGTGTAGATGTGGTGCTGGGGGACATGGTTTAGGGACCCTGGCAGTGTAGGGTTAGTGGTTGGACTTGATGATCTTAAAGGTCTCTTCCAGCCAAATGATTCTGTGATTCTGTAAAATATTAGAAAATGAGTCTTGATAGATACTAAGCTTTTCACTTACATTTTCAGGGTCTAACTAAAACTGTAACATCAAATCAGTGTTTAAGAAAAAAAAAAATCACTAAAGAAGAAGAAGCAGATGGTAGTTTCTTCATTAAATGTTTGAGACATTGGCAGCAACATTTACCCTTGCCAAGAACTAGTGATAATGTCCCCTCCCTTGTGAGAAAATTGACAACAAATACGGGTATAGTACAGACAATACAGTTATGATTACTCTGTGTTCCTATTTTTTCAAGTTGCAATCAGTTATTTGAGTCTTACTGCATAACATTAGTAATTTGCATAGGATCAAATGACTGGGGTGGATCTCTGCATTAAGTTTTGTTCCCTGCTGCTAAAGGCAGTGCTGTCATAGTTTGTAATTCAAACACTAGCATTTAAATAAGGTTATGTGGTTTTAGTGTGTGTGTGTGTGTTTGTTGTTGGGCTTTTCTTTTTCCAGCTTGCAATAAAATCTGGGTATTTCAGGTTTTCTCTCAGCTACTCAACATCTGTAACAACAGAATACAACAGAGTCATTTCAGGAATTTCAGCATGTTCTGTCAAAGCAGTCTTCCTCTGTGCCAAGGGTAGGAACTATACTTAAAAGAATAACCATGGAAACAATTATGTTTTCCTTTGCGGTCAGAAACAAATATGCCAAGGGACTGTTATTCTTACAGCAAGATAAGGAATAATTGTTTAGTTAAGGTTAATACAGTTCTGTCCACTTTAATTTTTTTTTCTTCAGCTGTGATGCCACATGGTGAGTTCAGTTGTGCAGTGAGGGCTTGTTCTGAGATCTGATCCCTGTAGCAGCATCCCCCTTGGCTTCCTCGCAGTCTGAGACTCTCCCAATCCAGTCTTACTCCTCACAGCCAACACACTCCTGTTGTATTGCACCTGCCTCAACCTGGTGGTCACTGCAGGGTTCATGTCTGATGCATTTCTGCAGGTAGTTGTGATTCAGAAGCACAGCTGCTGTTGGTGGTGTTGGAATTACCTGTAGTCTGGTTGGTTGTTTTTTGGGTTTTTTTTCTGAAATGTCTTGGGAAGAGAATTGTTTCCCTCACTTTGCTGAACATAAAGGCAGGAAAAGAGGTATTATTTTAGAAAGGGTGGAGTGAATATAGATGTCTTGCTTTCACCCTTAGGCTTCTCTTCTGTTGTGGGTTTGTTGTATCCATAGTGTCTTAGTTTAACAAGCCTTTGTTCCACCACACAAAAGAACATAATAGGCTTTGGAGCAACTAAAGCTGATTATTCTGTGAACAGTTGTGCCTGATGGTGCCACAGAGGTGTGAAGCTCAGACAGCTCTGATGGTTATGGCTGCTCTGGTTTGATACAGCCCATACTCCAGTGCCTGGAGCATCCTGGCTTTCATTGCAGGAGTGGGCCGTGGAAGATTTATGTGGAAAATTCTGTAACTTAATGAAAAGTTTTTTGGCTGGAGATGAGGGATTCTGCAGCTCTGGCTAAAATGTATAAATGACCTTGAGTATGAATGTCAACTTCATACCACTGTGAGTTACACCTAGTATTTCTTCCATGTCAGGTGTCTAACATACAAGACTTAGTAAATTGCCTGGGTTTTAAATCTTGTATACCTTCTTTGCGAGGTCTTAGTGAAGCTAAATAATAATAAAAAAAAAATAAAAATCTTCCAGACTAATCTTCTAATTTGCCTAAAACTGGTAGCAAACATGTTGTCATGTCATCCAGTCTAGAACAGCTTTGGACAACTGAATTCCATAAATAAATTACCATGTATGCCAGGTCTTTGTAAAGGGACTAGAAGTGGCAATGCCTTACTCCACAGATTTGTTCCCTGTTTGCTTTCAGACTCTGATCTGTTATCTTTGATGGAGTAGTAGTTTGTTACTACTTCTAGTTGTTCTGCCTCTGCAGGCCTGAAATACAGCAGGGCTTTGTGAACAGAGCAGAGAAGCAGCAAAGGGTCACAAAGTCCCCAGGGGGACTCTGCACCAGTTCTTACTGTGAATACAGAAAATCAGTGTTGGAAAATAAACCTCATGGATGTTTTCTGTAACTGTTATCACTATGAAATAATGAAGAATGTTTGTCAGCTTCTGTTAGCATTATGCTCATAATTGTTTTTATTACTTCAATAGATGCAGAAGTAAAATGTAATAATTTGAAGTTCCCAAGGCTGCCCCTACCACTTCTTTTAATTACAACTACATTTTTGCATTCCCCAGTCCTCTGCAAATATAGCCGACTTGAGTCAGAGTAATTTTTTGCTAGCAATTAGCAGTTTTAGACAGTATTCATTTGAGCTTGCAATGCCAAGGCACTGGATGGAGTCAGTGTAGAGGTTTTGTGTCCCGGCTCTGCGGGGGTGCAGTGCAGGTGCAGTCAGTACCTGGAGCATGGCTGGGCTCCTGTGTGTGTAATTCAGTGTGAGCAGAAGAGCTGTCCTGACTCCTTCTATTCTTTAGATCTCTGCTGAGATGTGAGCTCATGTGCCTACAAGCAGATGTATAGATGTAGGTGTCTTCTTATGGAGCCAAGTCCTACTCATAGTCTTATACTGCTGCTTGTAGTGTAACGCTTCTGAAAAATTTGAGTTTTCTTTCTCCCTATCACCACATTTTATCACTTAGTGGCAAGCCAACTGTGTTAGGATAATTGAGGCTGAAGGATATTACATGGGTTAAATAAAGCAGATAAAAGTTAGGATGATGTCTAACATGCCTTTTAAAAACTTTATTACAGAAAAATTAAATGTGCATCTGTGTGTAGTAAGAACACTGCAGGACTGTATGCATGTGGTTCTTAATACTGGCTTTATCTTCTAGTGATTCTCAATGTTTACAATTCAAATGACTTAGTGCTTTTCACTTCTCTTGGTGCATGGTGGAGAATGCTGGAACTGTCAGCTTTGTAGGAGCTGCAGAGTTTAAATCTGAAATGGGGTGAGGGAGGAAGAGCTGTAATTCACCCAAAAGGTGCAGACTGACTCTGGTGGATTGTGACCATCAAAGAAACACTGTATAGTGCATCGTAGTTCTGTATTTGTCAGTGGTGTGTGGATGTATTTTCCAGCATCATTAAAAAAACCCAGCATAAGATAAATTATGTGTGCCCCAGATAAAGCCAGGATGCAGAGGTTCAGTAACTTTAGGTCATGGATGAGGTTGATTTCTTAGTAATTTGAGGGAGAGACTGTGCTGTGCTCTGCATGTCACCTGGAGAAGAGCTACGCTGGAGTTCAGCTCTAAAATGCAGAACTGCAGTGTCTGTGACTTGGAAGTTCTCTCTGCAGAAGCATTTTGTCATCAAGGGAGTATTAATTTCTTACAATACTCTTATTAGTGCTGCCTTTCTTAAGTATAGCCCATTATGAATTTTTTGGGTTGCAGCATTCGTATTTGCTTTTGAGATTTGTCCCAGGCTTCTTGTTTTTTCAAAGTCTCACTTTTAATGGAATTCAGAGATTAAATTTAATGATGCAGAGACCACCTCATTTTGGACATCAGATGCTCACATGCTTTCAGTCTGTTGTGAATTTGCCACATGGTCTTAAATAAAATCCAATCGCCTCTCAGGAGGTACCTGCAAATCAGTGTGGGGTTTTTTGTGTAGTTGGGTTTGCTTGTACCAGCATCCTAGACTTTGCTTCATTTCAAATCAGTGCTTTGCATGCATGTCCTATACAGTAGTCTGAGGGCTGCTTGACTTCTGACACAAGCTGCAGTAAATCAGATTTCACTGCTGCTGGCTCCCCTATGTTACAGGGAAAGATGGTAAATCAGAATTTGGCATACTGGGCAGAAGCTGTGAACATTTATTGTCTGTAATCCACAAGAGGACAGAAATGTATAATTTGAATTTGTATTTCTAATGTGAAGGAAAATTATCTTCCATATGAAATATTTTTGTTCCCCGTGTTCCCTTTTTTACTGGGATGGTGATAACAACTGAAGCTGGAATGCAAATGTTGGATTTAGAGCTATGTTTGAAAATGCAAAACGTGAGTTTTATTTGTGTTAATAACTTTTAAGTGCTGCAGTTTGTGTTGAAGCTCCATGGATACCACAGCAAGGGCAAGTTTTGACTATGTATGTGTTTTAGTCAGGGCATTACAGGGCTTGTCCTGAAGCTGTGCCAAGCTTTTGAGCAATAGGCCCTCTTGGGGAGCTTTTCCCATCCCACTGGCAATTAACTCTAAATTTTGTTTGTGAGAAGCAGTGTCATGGTAGATGTTTTTCCCAACTAAAGATCAGGTAGGTTTTGAAAGGTAAAATCTTTACCAGTGATCCTGCATCATCTGGTATTTGTATGTATGTTAAATCGGTGGAGTTCTTAAGAGGGTTGGAGTATTTTATAGGAATATTCCACACACCTGATCAGTCTAACTGAAAAGCATTGTAAATTGTGGATGGTTTTAGGAACGTATAATTTAGTATTGGTTATATGTTTGAAGTTAGAAAGCTCTGGCTAGCATCAGTGTTCATATTTATCACTTAAGCCTTTTAATTGCTATCATCAAGAAAAACATTTCCTGCTCTGGGATCCCATAGCAGACCTCAGCCATGAACTTCCTGCAAGGTGGAAAATAAATACCAGCCTTCATGATGTCTGCAGTTTGTATCAGTTTTAAAAGCCATGGTTTGGGGTCTCCTGCAATACTAATGAGACTTGAGTGCATTTTTTTTTTTAAACTAGAATGTTTTTAGACTGTCCTTCAGCATATAGAGACAGGGAAACCTAGTCAGTCATCCAAATTAGAGAATTTAATTTTTTCCTTCTGGTACTTTCATCAAGAGCAATCCTTGTAATACATTTGAAAGGTTGTGGGCAAATATGTCGGTGTAGAAATAGTATTAAATATTAATTTTTATGTTTGTGAACATTTAAGTCACTACATACATTAACAGAGCTTGGAAGTGTGACCAGTGATGTCTTATGGTGCAGTGTTTCACTTAGGCTTGAGTTACATGTTTTTGACAGTAGAGAGTAGATTTATTTTTTTCTGATCCTTAATATTGGAAGTCTTAAATAGTTTTATGACATCCACAGCTTAGTTTCACCTTAAGTTTTTTATTTTTCTTTTTAATTGGTCCCTAGGAAAGTTGTAGTTGTAAAACATAAGCAGGTTGATTAAGATAATAGAGAAGTTTCAACAAGGTGTAAGGTTTCTTCCACCTAATAAATATTGTATAATGAAGCCTATTCTCGTGAGAATAAAAAAAAAAAATCTTATAATCTGTGTAGTTTTAATATAGCATTTAAATGGTTAAGGTAGAATTTAAATGAATATTTGATGGAACATCAGAGGTAAGTAGTGCAGATAGGAGTGTTGCTAGACTGACAGGTTTTTAGCAGTTTTAAGCTCTTTGGATCTTTTTCTATCCTTATTTTACTCATAGAAGACTGTCAAATGCTTTGAAAGGTCTGAGCTAGGCATTAAAGCTCTATTTGTGCAGGTATTCACAGCTAAATAATGTTTATCCCAACTAGATGAGAAAAATGTCCCAGAAAAGTAATGTATCCATTTCTGATTCTCAGGAGCAAGAGCAAAAGGCTGAAGAAGAAAGAATTCGGATGGAAAACATTCTGAGTGGTAACCCACTGCTGAACCTCACTGGCCCAGCACAGCCTCAAGCAAACTTCAAAGTGAAGAGGAGGTAATGTGCAATCTGCAGTATCCATCCCCTTGTTACTCAGAGTCTGTCAGGGTAATCACTGCCACTGGCTTTTGTTTGCTTCTTCAGCTCTTGTCACAGTCAGTGTGATGTGGAATTGCAATACTGGTACACTTAGTGATTGCCTTGTGTGTTCCTCTGAACAAACCATCCTGCTACTTTGTGCTTAAAAGACAAAGGAAGAGAGATTGAGACTCATGTTTGTCTGGCATTGTTCAGAATGGTACAAAAAGTAACAGGACCAAAGTTCCTCAACTACTCCCCTTTAAAATTTAGCTGGTTTGGAGTCTTTATTTTTTCAAGTTTTTGTTGTTTGGGGTTTTTTTGTTGTTGTTTTTTTGGTTGGTTGGTTTTTTTTTAGTGTAACTAGAATTAATAAACAACAGCCTTGTTCTTTATAATACAGTTCTTTCTTGCAGATATTCCCATCATGTTTATCAAAATTAGGGCCATTGGATTCAAGGGTTTTTTTCTGCTCTGTTCAAGTGGTCATTACTTTCTGTAAAGATAAATTTACCTTTAATCTACTGATTTTATCTCACTTCTAACTCAGGAGCATGTAGGAGATGGCTTGGATTAGAAACATAGATCATTTATCCTTAAGATTAAAATCTAATCCTAATGACTAGTTGTTCTTAGCACATTTAAATAGGACAAACTTCATTTATATATTTTTGTTAATTGCACCTAATTTTCATACAACTTTACTGAAATTAAATTAACAATTTTTCTTTTCAGATGGGATGATGATGTTGTCTTCAAGAATTGTGCCAAAGGGATAGATGAGACAAAAAAGGACAAAAGATTTGTGAATGATACTCTGCGATCAGAATTTCACAAGAAGTTTATGGAAAAATACATCAAGTAGTACAGTTTTATGTGCAGTGGAGCTAAAGGAGCTGGAATGTCATGCTTGTTTCCTCCCTCTCAGAATTTAAGGCTGAATACTTGACCATCAATTTCCCAGCTTCATAGTTAGTAATTGCTACATATCTGGAGTTTTTATTCCTGCAGTATGTTTTCCTTTTAAATTTTAATTAAATGAGTTTGTTTTGTGAATGTTTTTCTGTTCACGTGCATTTACTTTTACTAGCTGCCTTGTGAATGGTGCAAAAGAGAAGCTGGTTTGCAATAAATACTTCCAATTATTGAAACAGGTTTCCAAAACAACCTCTGTTTGTAGTGATGGTGGTTTGTAACTTAGACAATTTATGTAAATGTCAGTATTATCAAAGATGGGGAATAGCTGAGTATGAGAAGCAGCACGGACTGGAAAGAGCTTTACATTCTCTAGCAAACTGGACTTACTTCCTCTTAACAGGTAGTTAGAAACTTGGTTAATAATCTTCCCTTTTAGTTTCTTCCTACTATCAACTGAGTTATGCTTTGATGGGGTAGCTCCAGGTTCTTAGCAGCCTCTCTTGGCTCAGCACTTCTGAGTTGATACCATGTAATTCTTGGGGAAACATTAAGAGGGCCTTTTCTCCTCCGTGATGAACCATCACAGTGCTGAGTCCCTCAGCCACAACCAACCAGGAGGCCACAAAGCTTGGACTGCAGCCTGCAGTCTGCACAAAGCTCAGTCAGTAGTGAGAGTGTTGTCAGAATCCTGCAAATGAGTGTCTGTTCAGTGCCTGATTTTCATAGAAAATATGAACGACTGAAAATAAATCTCAGTTGTGAAGGGCTTTCTTTTTTTCTCCTCTCTCTTCTGTCTTTTGGATGCATTTAAAGTCTTGGCCAAGTAATCCACTGGTTATGAACGTAACGTTTGCAAAATGTAGTAGTTATGTCTATCTGTAAGGCTCCAATGTAAGAACTCTGATGTGTTCATGTCAATCTTGTCCTTTTCCTTCCCCATGTTATCCTCTGTCTAGTTCTTTCTTACAGACACTGTTTCATAGTAATACTATTGTTCAAGCAATTTGAAAACATAACTGATTTTAAATGTAGAGTGCAATGGTTTTAGATTTTTTGGTGAGTATGATTTGAGTATCCTGTAAAAGCTTTCATTAGCTTTACCTGTATTTTCCACCCTTTCATAAGCAATGTATAGTGTACTAATGCCAGCTGCTAATACCCGTATTGGAAGATTTTCAGCATGCTTAAGGTTACATGAGCTCCTACAGCTACCAGAGGAATATGAGTCTGTGTTGTTTCTGCTACATGCCTCCTGACATTAATGGTCCTGCGGAAGCTGAAAAAAATGGGTGTATTTTGCAATTCTCTCTTTTTAACTTAAAACTACTAAAATCTTGTTATATAGGCAACATGAAGAGCTGTGCTTGTCAGGGTCTGGCAGTGGAGAAGCCAGCTGCTGCTTTAGGACTGCCTTAACAGCATAGTTGTCATGGCAACAAGAAGAAAAAATCCCAAGTTGGTCTTCCAGTATTAGCAGATACAATCACTGTGCCGAGGGGCCATCGAGCCTACGGCTTTACTGCAGGGGGGAGACATAGTTGAAAAACCAGTTCTTGTCTTCATGGAAATCCTAAGTGCACAGTGCTGTTATTGGTGTTCATGCAGTAATAGAATTATTAGAAAAAGTACTATTCTAAGTAGTGAGATGGCTGGAGTTGGACGAGCCCTCCTCCAGCTGTGCAGACAGTTGTTCTCTACACCTGCAGGAACATCCCTTTCTTAAACTTCAGCTGAATGCATAGGTGTCCTCAGCCACTTTTTCCAGTAGCTCTCTCACTCCCTGGATGTGGAGAAAGGGCGGTAGGGACCATATAGCTCCGGGCTACAGCTTTATTTGAGCTCTTTTTGTTGGCATTGTTCAGCTCAACCACAGAATTTGCAGATCCTATCTGTAACCGCCCCCTCCACGCTTTTGTGTTTAGCCTCCTGCAGTGTAAGCTGACTCGCAGTCTGAGGACTCGGCAGTGCACCAACACAATATGATAATTAAGGAATCTCGAGCCTTATCTCTTGCTTGGGGTTTGCAGTGTGAACTAGTGAATTTTCTTCAGCTGTACCGGCAAAGTAAAGCACCCTGTGCTTTATGACCGGGAAGAGCCCTGTGCTTTCACTGCTGATGCTGGGTTGATGTTTAACATTCCACTGATGCTTCTTGTACTCATCTAGGAAATGACAAGCAGATCGCTTGGGTTTTTTTAAAGCTGCAGTGTAACTGTGAATTCTTAATAAAACAAAATCAAACTTGTGATGTTCTACACCTCTTCTCCCAGCATAGTTTTTTTCCAGGAACCTCTGCTGAGTGTGACAGAGGTGGTGGAACTGGTGAGGCGGCTGTTCCAGGGTGTGAAGAGGAAGAAAGTTAACATTTGGCACTTCAAGGAATGCAATATTTTATGGTTCCTAGCAATCGGGATTGCTTAATCCAGTGTTTTTGTAAGTGACACCTGAACACACTGCAACCGGTGGCTTAAAACAAAGTCACCTGCTTTATAAACAATTTATTTTCTATGGTTATGTATGGTGTAGCATTGGAGCTGAAAATCAGCATCTGTTCTCCATAGAAATTAACTGTTAAGATTTTTTTAAAGGTTTGGTTTCTTTCAGGGTTTTTTAAAAAGCTTTCTCTTCCCAGCTTTTTCTCAGAATATGGTTTATGATTCTGAAGGGACTATGAGGATTAAAGCTTAATGATAGTCATAGAGTCATAGAATTGCTTGGGTTGGAGGGGACCTTAAAGATCATCTAGTTCCAACCCCTTGACATGTGTAGGGACACACTTCTCTAGACCAGGCTGCTTAAAGCCTCATCCAACCTGGTCTTGAAATAGTCCTGCATCTAGGTGCTGTATATATACAAAGTTCTAAAACATATAGCATCAATCTGTATTCCCTATCTAGATGGCTGAATATTAAGGGCTGCCTATTGCAGCCAGCAAAATGATCATCTGCGTTTTTCGGGATTTCACACAGTCATTGGTACCATGTAGGTATCCTATAAAGGCCTGGAAAGAGATTTTGTTGTTGTTATTTTTTCTTTTTTTGGTTTGTTTTTGTTCTGTTTTGTTTGTGTGGGGGTTTTGTTTGTTTGTTTGTTGGATGGTTTTGTTTATTTTTAAAGGGGGGGAAAAAAAAAGCTTTTTTGTTGAGTTCCAGTTCCTCTGTTAAATTGAATTTTGTTTGAAACATATCAATTCCCATCAAGCTGCTGATTTTTCTCTCTGCTTTTTCCTACAACTCCAAATACCTTAAAGTCTTTCATGCTGAAGGTGAGATATGAGCACAGGGTCAAACCATCACATGGATGAGGGATGTTGCCCTGAAGCCCTTCACTTCAAAGGAAGAGAAGTGTAGGATTCAAGCCTTGGAAGGATGTGCAGAAGCTCAGAGATTGCTTCAGGCTGAAGTGGTTATTCCTAGCTGCAGTCATGGCTGGTTGGAGCCTGAAGCCTTAATTCTCTTCTAAGGTAAGTCTGAATCACATGTAGGGGTGGCTCTTTTTTTATTTCTTTCTCAGTGCCTGGTGCTTTGCAGTACAGACTTGGGGGGAGGGACAGAAAATATCCACTGAAGTATTTCCACCTGTGGAATTCCTCCTGCCATCTCCTGCCAACTGTTAGAATGAAAGGTAGGAAGATGTTGGTCAAGAGCAAAACTTCTAGCAAATTTTGCCTTGCCTATCTGGGAGAAAAAAATTGGGATGCTTTTTCCAAAGAAATAAAGTGTATGTTTTACTGTGAGTTCAGCTACTTTTCCCTGAGGCAGACGTGCATATTGTCATATTTAGCAGTAAAAGCAGATACAGTCTCAATGCTGTACATTCTGTTCCCTAAGATATGGTTCAAGCAGAGTGTAAATAGGCACATGAGGAAAAGTCATGTGTCCTAAAAATGGCTCCTCTGAGCTCTCCTTTCAAATTGGAGATAAGCAGAAAGAAGAATAATGTTTCTATAGGTGTCCAGATTACTCACTTTAAATGAATTTTTAAAAAACCCAACACTGAATTCTTCTGTTGTTCAATCATAGATAAAATATTATACTGTTGTGCTGCTTTCCTGCTTTGACTGAGATCATATGGGTTGGCTTTTATTAATTCCAGACTTTGTTTTTCTGTCATAGGTAAGCATATCATGGGATGTAACTGAAGACAAATGGCTATGGTACTGTGACTGGCAGGGAAATAAGATTGCAAATGAAATAGTGACTATGTCTACTTTTTAAATTGCTTTAGTTCACAGAGTTGGAATAGGTGTCTATGTGCAGTATGGAGCTTCTTCCCACCCTGTAGGATCTGATGAGCAGTCCAGGAGCAGAAGCTTAAAGTCACTAATCTTACAGAAATTGGATTTCAAATGGGAAACTGCAGCTTGGTGATTTAAACAAACAGACAAACCAACAAAAAACACTCTTTAAAAAGGGCAAAAAGGAGGACCTGGGTAACTGCAGGACCATCAGCCTCACCTCCATCCCTGGAAAGGTGATGGAACAACTTGTCCTCGATGCCATCTCTAAGCATCTGGAAGAAAG
>JAOEGS010022537.1:0-12522 GCA_025447755.1 Corythornis vintsioides | reverse complement strand
CTTTACCTGACCCATGAGCCCACCTAATGAACGTGCATCCATCCCTCCCTCCCTCCATCCCTCCCTCCATCCCTCCATCCATCCATCCATCCATCCATCCATCCATCCATCCATCCATCCATCCATCCCTCCATCCATCCCTCCATCCATCCCTCCCCCAGTTATATTGTAGGAAGCAAGAGCATTTCCCCAGACCCTGTGGGTCTGGGAAATGCATTCCCATCCTGCAGGTGGGAAATGCTGAGCTGCTGCTTTCTCCTTTCACCTCACTCTGCCTGGGACCTGACTCTCCAATGTGGATGTGCCATATTTCCCCCATTCTGTGCTGTCTTCTCTGAAAGCAGGGGGCTGCTCTTAAGGGCTCAACACTCCTGTGATAGTAGCTGGGTTTTCCAAGGTATCCCTGTGATGATGGCTCAACACCATCATCTCTCTCCAGCATTTGTAACCAGTGTGTGCATATATAGATAGATAGATATGCATATATACATATATTTATCTATATATGCTTGTCTGCTACGGGTCATGGCCATTATCCATGAATTCAGGCTTTTTGCCCTATTTAATTTCATCCTATGTCTACCATTCACCTCCACAAGGATGTTTTTAATTCCTCCAAAATGATATGTGAATCCTTTTTTTGAGGGGTAAGAATGACACGTTTATGTTACCACATATTATTTCTTGTGACACTGACATTGCCAGAAATATTAAATGAGCTCCAGGACTGAAATTCGGGTTATCTCTAGGAGTTATCTCCCTTGAAGCCTGAGAAAACCCTTACTGACACAGAGCACTGGGGTCTCCCTTAGTCTGTTTGCTACCCATCTCACAGTTTCTTCCCATCAGGTATTGTCTTCTCCATTTTAATGAATGATTTCACATGGGACACAACAACAACAACAAAACAAAAACAAAAGTGCTAAAGTCTGGCAAAATATGTGTGATTGTCTGTCCTTTACCTAGAAAATCAGTTATTCAGGAAGGCTTGCAGAATTCTCCAGCAATAATTTTGTTTGGCAGATGTACTGTAGACAAGTAGAGCTGCAGGTGCCCAGGAACTCTTTCTTGCCTTTCTTAAATTACTATTTTCTAGCACTGCTTCTAAACCACCATAGATTAATTTCAAGTACTTGCTGCTGAACTTGCAATTTCATGTCCATTTCTTCCTTGACTCTGGAATGAAGCTGGCCTAGTTCCTCCAATTTTCATGCACCCAGCTCTTCGAGATTTCCTCCCCCTTTAGATGTGGTGGATGCCATATCCTAATGTTCATCATCCATCTTCCCTGTCCACATCCACATCTGACCCTAGAGGAAAGTGCCAACACTACCCTCATATTACCTCTTGATGTGCCTCTTTCCTATTGCTGCTGACCCCCTCCTAAATCCCTCCTAGCCAAAGCACTGGAGGATGTGATTCCTCTCCCCCAGGTTAGTCCTCTCATTAGATCCTGTTTCTGCAGTGCCCTGTGAGATCTACTTACTTTTCTCTGTCCCTGCTGATGAGTCTGGGTCCTGTTCACCCTTCATGCTTGCCTAGACTGACCCATCTATTTGTCTGATCTTCTGCAGACTCTTCCTAGAATGTGCCATGAGGAACAGATGATTTGCTTGATATTAAGTCAACACCAATGAAAATTATGCAGTGACTTTCCCTTCACCAGGTCTCGGTCAAATTTAAGCTCATTATACCATGATTTACTTTATGCCCCCATTAAGGTGTCACTTGGAAATGCCTGTAGGTATTTGGTTGGAAATGAGGCACCATCCTCAATCTCAGTGCCAAAGATGACTGATCTAGATTCTCTTTTCCACTCAACTTCCAGTCTCCTTTTCCTCTTCATTGCTGTCATCTTGTCAAGATTTATAACCCTAATCCACAGGAATTGGCATGTTTTAGGATCTTTGAGGATTATGTTTTTTGGAAAGCTGAATTCTTTGGGACCTAGGCAGAAATGGAACACTAAGTAGTTACTCCACTGCTACAAGACATTAGTATCTGCTGGTAATTTTGGAAGAACTCAACATGTTATCAACCTCTCTCCAGTGTTTTTCAGACCCATGATTGCAAAGCTCCACAAATGACAGAAGGGTCCTGAACCATTTCACCTCTTTTCCATATGTTCCTTTAGAATCACAGAATCATTCTGGTTGGAAGAGACCTTTAAATTAATCAATTCCAACTGTTAACCCAGCACTGCCAGGTCACCACTAAACCATGTCCCTCAGCAAGACACCTATAGTGGACATCTGTAGTACCATCCAAGGACCTAGCCCTGTTCCTGTTCTGTTGGCTTTCTGGAGATAAATCAGGTCTTTAGACCACCTCTCTCCCATGTTTTGAAACCTGCAGGAGCATGCTTTGCCTCCACCACATCAGACCTGACTCCTCTGACCTTTTTCTCAAACACATAGTTCTCTTATAGTTCTCTACCCTGGAAGTTAAAAGGGTATAAAAAGAGTTGTAAATTAATAAATAAAGGCTTCTTGGCATCTTGGTGAAGGAAATAATCTCACTCTTTCTCCTCCTCCGGCAACTAGCAGATAAGCAACAAGTATCCAATGGGATTGTCCCTGCAAATGGACTTGGTGATGGGTAGAGACTTTGCAGTGCCTCCCTGATGGTCCCATAGGCTGGCATAGGGGAAATACAGAGCTGGTGGCATAAGGAGATTGCCAAGGTCCATGCTGGCTGCAGATCCATTCCCAAGCAAACCTAGGGCTGCTGCACCCTTCCATACCACTTCTGCTGGGTTCAGGAGGGACTAGCCATGGGTTGTAGGTTTTGCACATGATGATAATGCAGCACTGCTCTGGAACCCTCAGAGTGGGTCCCACGGACAGATGGCTGGTGCAAGTTGATGCTGGAGCTACTCCTGGAGCAGGCCCTGAAATGGCATTCCCCTCCCCAGCAAGCTGGAGGTGAATCTGTGTGTCCAAAACATCTCCTCTATTTAGAACTTCAAGTGCATTTTTCACATGGGAAAAATCTGGTTGCTGGTGAAGGATCCAAGGAGAAAGCCTACGTACATGGGATTAAAGGCTGCCAAGTGCTGGGAAATGTTTGCTTTAAAGAGGTGTATTAAATACCTCTATAAAACTTAAATGAACCCTGTCTGCAGTAGCTGGTTTGGGTCTGAATAGGCCAACTGGGTGATGAGGCAAGGATGACTTACACACACATAGGCTAGAAAATAAAAAGTTCTCAAAGGCAGCCCAGTTCTTGTGAGAGCATAATCTTGTTTTCTCCGTCCAGAACCAAACACTATGCTTGGGATGAGATTTTTACCTGAAAAGACTGAAGTCTGAGCTGGCCTGGCCACAGTCAGTGGTCACAAGGGGTTAAACAGATAATTTTCTCCTGGAATGAGGACACAGCACACTGTGGAATCAAATTGTTCACCTTCAGACTCTTGCCATCTGTGGTGAACAAAAATCTTTTTCTTATTTATTCTTATTATTGTTATTCCTTCTTATACTTGGTCATTTTCTTTTTCCCTGTAATGAACTGATTTTTTTCATATATTTTCTTGTTTCCTGCAGTGAATTAAATTTGTTATTCTTGGTCTTTTTTTCTTATTTTCTTACACTTGCTCTTACTGGTTTTCTTACTTTTTTGTTCCTATTCCAATTCTTTTTCTTATTCCAATTCTTACTCTTATTTTTATGCCTTTTCCTCTAGCTCTCCCTACTTTTGCTATTACTAATATTATTACCATTGCCATATGACCATTGCATTGTCATCACCACTACAGTTCAAAATCTGCTCATACTTTGCTCTACACAAACATGCAATGTCCATGACCCTCTTCTGAAGCTAGTTTAAGTGCTGGGAAGAGCATGCAGGATGGGGCAGCAGGAGCGAGTGGCTTCGGCACATGTGCAGAACCCTTGAGCCAGGTAGCTTTGTCCAAGAGTTGGCATGTGGCTGCTGAAGACTGGCACTGAGGACCTCTAGGTGGTGGATGGAGACAGGGACAGGGGAAGCTGGTGGTGCTGCTCTAGCTGGGGTCAGGTGAGGCTGTGGGGCCCTGTGGGCAGAAGAAGAGCTCACAGCCATCTGGGTAACATGATAAGATGTTCATGGCAAATAAAGGCTCATCCATCTAAAAAAAGCCCCATGGCAGGGGGGATGAGGCATTAACACCTAAGTGAAAGGGCTCTTGCTTCTGTGCCAGATTTAGGCTCAGGGAACTTGTACAATGTTTTAATTTGAAAACAGAGGTGTACCAGACTGGTGCACAGGTAATAACAACAACAACAATCCTATTAGTAGTAGTAGTAGTATTGCTATTTACATATTGGAATGGTGATTCTGGGGCACCACACATGATCCCAGAGTGCGAGGCACTGTACAATCACCTAAATGAGGGCCTCACCTTCCTCTCAACTGTTCAATCTTAAAGCTAAACAGGGAAATCAGGGAAAAGGTATCACACAAGGATCTAAACATCTGGACTTTCTCTGCCTGTTTCTGGCAGGGGTGAGTCAGGAAAAGACATGGGAGGCAGCAGGGTGAGAGGGATGGAGCAGAGCATCAGTGTGGGATATGTGCTGCAAGAATGAACCTGCCAATCTGCAGCAGCAGCATGGGTGAGCAAGGTGGGGGATGAGGAAGTGTTCTGCAGAGTAGGAGGACATGGCCCTCCAGGACAATAGGACATGGCAGTGGATGTTTCCATGGAGAGGAGCAAGGTGTGGATGGAGACGTGTCTTTATAGAGCAGCAGGGTGTGGATAATGATGCCATGGCCCCATGGAGGAGCAGGGCATGTGTGAATGGGGCAGCCCACTGCAGCCCCCCTCTACTCACCCCACTCTCCACAGAGGTAGCAGACAGGTTACTGCTACCCCAGTCATCATGCCCAACCCAGACCCAGAGTTGCACAGGTGGTGGCTTCAGCTCTTTAACCTTCTTCATTCCAATACCTGATTGGGGTGAAACCCACATCCCACAGGCTTCCCTGCAGGTGTGGGGTGAGCACACCCTGTCCACAGGCCCTTCTCCAGCCACTGTGAGAGGGTGGCCAGATCCCCAGGTTGTGGGGGTTCTCCATCCCCACATCCTGCTTCACCCAGCAGCAAGGAGGGGATACGCTTCCCATGGTGGGGGTCTGCACCTGACTGATAGGCTGATCTTGCTCCTTTCATAGCCCTGAGTCAGCTGATTTGGTGCTCCATGTTCACCAAGGTGTCATCATGTCCCACTTTGTTGGGCTCAGGGAGTAAACAGCATCACAGCAAAGACACAGTGGCTATCAGTTCCCCCAGTAAGAGCAGAAAAACACTGGATTTGATGCTTGGTCTGCTTGTTCCTGGATGTGCTATGAATTTAGGTGGAATTCATCCTCTGAACATGATTTTTTTATTTTTTTATTTTTTTTGTGCACCAAATTGCAATACAATTATTATAAATCTACCAGAGTGGGTCATCTTAAAAATACCCTGAATAACTACATCAAGGGAGGGGACCTCCACCTTCTCACACTCTTGTGACATCCTTCTCTCTCTCAGCACTTCCTCCCAGCAGGATTCCTCCTGCCTGGGTTGATCAAGACCCAAACCTGTCATTGGCAGCTGCTGCCTGGGTCTCCTATCCTCTCTCTGAGGCCAGCTGTCCTGTGGGAAGCTTCACATGCCTGAAGGGTCACTGACTGCCCACTCTGCTTCTGCAGGAGACTGAGCATGGACCCAGGGCACAGGCACTGGAGGAGCTGTGAACAGGGTGTTAAAGAGGCCACCAAGCAGCCAGGGAATCCACCACAATGGCCAGGTACTGTTATGACCTCACAGGAGATGAGGAAGCACTGCTGTCCTCCTGCTTTTGGCTTGTTGATGGCTCTACCACTGCCTCTCCCAGTAGTACCCAGGAAAACACAAGTTCCCCTACAGGACTGAGCTTTGCCTCAGGTCCTTGGCTCCACCAAGATGGGGGGGGCTGAAGGGAGGGAGTGGAACAATGTGGATCTGGGTCTCATCTCTCATGGCTGCCCTGCTTTGTGTCAGAGCAGAGAGTGCTGGCAAAGGACTGAGGTCCAGGCTGGGGCAGGGCCACGCAGGGTTACTCTGGAAAATATGCATGATGAAATTTTATTCATCTAAAGCTGCAGTGGTTGGTATGAAAGAAAATAGCTTGTGGTCTTTCATACCTCGAGTCCATGAATTCCTGGGCCTTATATAGTTCAGGAATGCTGGGTGCTCTCAGCTGGTTTTACAAGGTTGTGAAGCAGCAGCTTAAGGTCTGGATGAACATTACTCACTGTGGGGCTGATGACAGCTGCTCCTGCTTTACTGCCTCTGGGGTGGGTATCACGCTGCTGCACATTGTGCCCTGTTTCCCCCTTTGCTTTGGTATGCACAGAAGGGGGTTGTTGCCTTCAGACTTTTGGGACCACCAGGTCCATCAGTTTTAGTACTGGAATTCAAGGGGTGAGAGTCCATGCCCAGCACAGTTGAAAGCAGCTCATCACTGGACTCAGGCTCATCCCTGCACCCTGCTCTTGCCTGCAGGTTGCTGTTTGAACAGCACCCTTGCACCACAGAGGGGACAAGTCTAGGTGATTCTGCTCTGGCAGGGGGGTTAGACTAGATGATCTTTCCAGGTCCCTTCCAGCCCCTGACATTCAGTGATTCTGTGACAAGGAGTGTTTCCTGAATTTCCATGATAATAAGAGCTACAACCATTTAAGAAGGGGGTTGGTGTCCACATGCAGTAAGTCTCTCAAACCATCATCACTGCCGTGGGGGCAGCCCAGCCCAGCCCCCACTGCACTGTGGCTTTTCAACTTTCTTCATGTGAAGATTTGACAGTAACATTTGGGGCTTAGCTTGGTTTTTCAAGGCCGTGGGAGAAATGAAACTGTTTAACAGAGGACAGAACAGTATTAGGAAAAAACCTGCAAAGAAGCAAACTTCTGTTATATTTATTTAAACATTCAAGTCCCTGATTACTGCATGCTCCCCAAAGTAAG
The DNA here is from genome assembly GCA_025447755.1 of Corythornis vintsioides. Lineage (NCBI taxonomy): Eukaryota > Metazoa > Chordata > Aves > Coraciiformes > Alcedinidae > Corythornis > Corythornis vintsioides. The sequence goes on along the minus strand of JAOEGS010022537.1, from coordinate 5,550 downwards.
TACTGGGCAGTGGTCTCCTTACTTGCCACATTTGAGACCTTAGAAGAGCTGCAAATATTTTTTAAAATGTCATTTACAAGGATTCAAAAATCATATCAAGTTCTACCCAAAATGACGAGACCTTTTCAGGATTCGCTTGAATTCAGCACACTATACAGCTGTGGTGTCTCATCTGCTCTGCTTTGTTGCTATATTCAGGGCTCTCTCCTCCCGACTTTGTAGCGGAGCAAATGTACAAACAGCAGTGAGTTAAATTCTTATGGAAATGCTGTGATTTCCCACACCATGAAATAACTCTTGGGGCTGGACTGCAGGCAAGCTGCAGTGAAATGTGCACAGTGCAGACATCCATTAACAGCAGGAAGGATGCTGCCAGGTGTCCATCGGGATCCCCCATCTGGGATCTGGATGCAACCCAATAAACCAGGCTGGGCCTGAACACCCCACTGTGTTCCTGGACCACCTTTAGTTGGGTTTTTGGGTACCCTGTGGTGGGTGAGCTGCTCACCCAGAAAGCAGACAGCATGGAGGAAAGAGAGCCCTCCCTGGTTCAGGGGTACCCAGAATGTACTTTTTTTCCCAGAATGTACTTAACCTGGAGATGGCATTGCAGTGACATCCTTGTTTTTTGTCTGGATCATCTGTGGTGTAGACACAATGCAAAACTGGGATAGAATCATAGAATGGTAGGGGTTAGAAGGGACCTCTGGACATCAAGTCCAACCGCCCTGCCAGAGCAGGATAAAATCACCCCTTGTTATACCTGAACACAGCTGGCCATGAGGCTTTTCCCACCCTAATACTGTTTTGTCCTCTGTTAAACGGTTTTATTTCTCCCATGGCCTTGAAAAACCAAGCTAAGCCCCAAATGTTACTGTCAAATCTTGACATGAAGAACGTTGAAAAGCCACAATCTCAGCAATCACCCAAATTTTGTTCTTGCTCGTAAAGAGCCAAGACACTACAAATACTTCCAGCTGCCATGTCATGAAGATGGAGCACTCAGATGGGTCAGGCTGACCTGTGCTCACATAGGGAACACAAAGTGTCAGGATGTGGATGAAGCTGATCAAGTTTCTGGAAAACCTCTGGATCTTTACTGACACACTCCTGTCCAGGGCCAAGGTGGGTGTGTGGGTTTATTGTTTTGTTTTGATTACTGTGCATGAAGATTTTGAAGAGGAGGTTGGGACAGGCAGAAGTAAACCCATAGGAGAGAGATGCCCTTAGTGGCTTTCATGCCTTTCATGCCTTTAACTCCCTGGGACCTGACTCAGGAATTTTCTAACAGACACTTTCAAGAGCATGTGAGAGCCAGCTGAGCAAACCTCCCTTACCCAAAGTCAGACACTCGGGTAACTTTTGCTCCCCCCTCCCCCCCGTTATTTCAGTTGCATAAGTGAACATATGAGCAATATTTCCACTGGGCCAAAGCATTGCCCTTGCCCGCACAACAGCTTGAAATGGGATCTGATCTTTATTCCTTACTAAGGATGTTACAGTAATTCAAGTATATCTGTATCTAATCAAGTTTCCACCCTTATTTCTTTCGGGTGAAGAAGACCCCACTAAAATCTTGCTCTTCTTGCTTGGCAAAGCTTTCCATTTGATCCTCTGCTTTGTGGGCCCTCTGATTTTGTGCCCACACACACCTACTGGTGCCACCTTTCATTAAAAACTATGAAAAACAGAGGTATCCCTCCTTAATTTTAGCATGTTGTGTGCAAAGCTTAGAGAATGATCTAAAAAGTCCTTTCTTCTTGGGAACTAAAGATATTCACACTGCAAAAGTGAGAAAATAAACATGTTTATACATTTATTATATACAATATTAAGGCACAAGTTTAAACAGCAAAGAATAAGAAATCTTTGGCTGACCAACAATATCACTATTTGCTGTGGGTGACACATAATGTTCATTTCCCCCCTATGTTCAAATACCCCTCCAGCTATACAATACTGTACACCAACTTCTCTATACAACCAACGACAATAATGACCGTATTTTACAACTAGTTACCAACATCACCTGGAATGGCTACAGCACATATTCCCTAAACAGTTCAAAGAGCTGCGAAAAACCAGCACAACTGGAGTTGTGCCACTCTGCTGTTGGCAGTAATATTCCACACAAGCCCTGTCAGTGCTTGGGTTGGGGGAGACTTGCTGGTCATCCAGACCTTCACTCCAGAAAAAATAAAAGTCTTGAGTTCAACACAACTGAGGGTAAGGAACCCTTCAGTTTATCAGTCCTGTCATCTACAAGAGTTGCCTACAGCATGGTCTCTAATGAACAGCTTGTAAATGTGCCCATGAATCTGAGGCAGCAGCAATTGTAAACACACCTTTGGATACCAGACCCTGGAAGGACTGTGGGCTCCAGGAGGAAAAGGAGGAAGAGAAGGAGGAGGGCTGTACTCCAGCTGATTAGGAGAAGCTGAGCTGAACCACTGCTAAACACAACTGAAAGCCACTTGACACACACTGATCTGACACTGTTTCTGCTGGACATTGAGCTGTCTGCCTGTATACAACTTAACAAACAGTTTCATCAAAAGAAATAATACAGCTAGTAATAAAATGCTTAGGGTCTTCCCAGCACCTGGGTATTCTTATTTCTTGGAGAAAAGTGATGAAATTAAATACTGACCATTGTTTCACTTATATTCCTTTGTTTTGATTTCCTCCTGCCCTGCTCCTACCACAGCCATTTGAGGAAGGGCCGCAGAGGTGGGTCAGCACTGAAGCCATGCACAGACCTGGATTTTACACAAACTCTTACAATGTTTAAATTAACTTTAGAGGAAAAAAAAATATTTTACAAGGCATATATTAAGGTGTGTAACATCTTCCAAGGGTTTTACGCATTTGGTTTCACAATGCAAAGCTGCTAATACTTGAGACACGCAGTTCTCTTGGCCACACAACCTAACTACCACTACTCTGTTTAATGAGTGCAAGAATCAGAACGAGTGCAACACCAACGTACATCTAATTCTATATACACGCAAAAATAAGTGCATAGATTTAACACAGAAATTTCGCTTTTAACAAAAAAAAAAAAAAAAAAAGTCATCAACCAGGCAGTATTGAGTGCAAGGCTCTGGGCCTTGAAGGCTTTGAGGTTGCAAGGACTTCAGTTTTCAGCAAAAAGTGGAGTTTAAAGTGCCTGGTGTTTTCACAATCAATAGTTCTGATTCAATACCTACAGGAAGAGGGGACCTGGAGCCAGCCCTGAGCACATGACTATTTCCAGAACCCATCACCTTCCCACTCTAGGCAGTTTCACATAAAATCCAATCACCCTTTATCCCAAAACCCAGTTCTTAAAATAATTATGGTGCATCACAAGGTTCAGGAACCACAAAGCCAATACAAAGATACCTCACAGAGGGAAATTTCCCTGCCAGCATGTTCAATGCATGAAGCAAATGATATGCCACAAGTAACCCAGCTGGTGAAGTGTCTGAGAGACAGTCCCCATCTCTTATGGAAATCAAGGACCAAGCTGAAAATGAGCTATGTTCCATCCTGGGTAAAACAAGGTGAAAAGAAAATGCATCTCGGCACAGATAACAGATGATGCTTATGGAGTGCTTTGAAGATAAACCCTTCCCGGCCCCTGAATGCCCAGTCCCATGTCAGCCTGCACAGCAGGTCTGTACACTCAAGGAGGGTACGATTTGGTTGTAGGCATTGAAAACAAGGAAAAATCCTGTTCTTACCACAAACACACTGATTCTTCCACTATTAAGAACCAGTGCATGGTAAGAGCCATCTTCTGATTTCATATACAAACCCAGCTTAACTCCACTGAACTCACACCTATGCAACTCCCCTCTGAACAAGCTTTGTGGTGCACAACCCTTCAAGGAGCTGCCAGGATCCTCCCCTGACTTTCCATCCTGAAACCTTCCCATCATTACAAAAGGGCCTGCTTCAACAGGATCATCTTCCCCACCTCTACATCCATCCTCCATGGGAATTCCAGACAGTAACTGTTCCTACCAAAAAAAAAGAAGTCTCAGCAAGCTCTGAGGTTGCAGGACATGAATATTTGCACTGTAAATCCAGGTCCAAGAGCAACACTTGTCCAGCCAGGAAAGAGGCACCTGATCTGCCTGCCCAGGAAAACCACATAACACCACTTCAAACAAATACTTAAAAGAACCCACTGTGTATATCTATGGACAAATTATTCACCAAAATTAAGCTGTGAATACTTCTGAGAAATGAATTGATACTGAGGAAGATACAGGTTTCTCCTGGGTTATTCAGAAACTCCCTCTGACCTCAAAATAGCGGGGATTTTGCTCCCTGTCCCAGCCACAGAGAGGCAGGAAAACAGAGCAGCACTGCACACCCAGTCTGTAACATCACTACTTTACACCAAATGCTGTTTCCTTTTCACTCAACGATCCCCTTCTTAGGCCACCTTCTGTTTTCAATGACCCTTTATGCTCAGACATTCATTCCAACGTTCCTCTTCAGCACTCTTGACTTCTTGCCTGGTCCGAAGTTTCAACACATCAGAATAGAGCTTCATTTTGAGCACAAACTTTCTTTAGCTTTCTTCAAACTCTCAGGGTTAGTTTTTAAGATTGGCACACCAAGGACCATCTTGGACCTGGCTGTACACACATAAAACCCTAGAGATGCCATCGTCTGCTCAGATGAGTACTTCCATCATGTCCGTATCTGGGAACTCAGGCTTGTGGAGCAGGCTGCTCACTCGGCCTTTGCTGTCGGGTGGCTTCCCATGGCTGGAGTTCTCTGCAATAGAAAGAAGGGAAAGTTGTTCTGCAGCTCAAAATCAACAGCAAATTGTTCAAAGCAAATATGAACCTGTTTCTTTGGGGGGTGACGGCATATGTCCTGTATGTATTAACATACTGAAAAACAGATCTGCTCAGGATGTTGAGAACATGTAATGCTGAATTCCCTGCACAGTGACATCAGGTGTCTCGGTGTGCACAGACCCCAAGGGCAGGCACAGAGATGGTATTTAAGAAATAGGTACCAAAGTACCTTTTTTAGCTGTGACCTCCAGAGAGAAAGAGGCATTTGTGAAATGTCTGCATCATGTATATTCCTATTTTGCTTCAGGAACAAAGTTTAGGAGTTTTAAGTATCACAATGGCAGTTCACAAATAACCAGGTAGGTGGTATAATCAAAAATACATTACTTTGCCAGTGGAATGGACTAGGAGAATGTATATGGCCAGTTATCACAATGCATGATAGATGTTGGTAGGTGTTCATCACCATAGTTCTCAGCCAAATTCAGGGAGAAAGAGGACTGTAATTTCTTATAAGCAAGAAAACCTTGAAAGGCTATTTTAAGAGTACCTGGAAATAAATTCCAGTGTGCATTGCCCAAAACACAGTAACCCAGAGTTTGAAGGAACGCATTAGGAGAAGTGTGGCCAGCAGGTCAAGGGAGGTTCTCCTCCCCCTCTACTCAGCACTGGTAAGACCCCACCTCGAGTACTGTGTCCAGTTTTGGACACCCCAGTTCAGAAAAGACAGAGATTTACTGGAGAGAGTCCA
>JAOEGS010022535.1:24492-65297 GCA_025447755.1 Corythornis vintsioides | reverse complement strand
TCCCAGGTGTACCCCGGGCAGTGACCAGGGGCAGCAATCTGTACCAAAGCTGCTTTAACCAAAACCTATGTGTGTTTCAAACACTGACTGGATTTTACTCCTGTAGATGTGAAGAAAAGCTATGTCTAAAAAACCAATCTGGTGAACATTAGCACTTGCTAATACAAACAAAAAAAGGCCTTTAATATTTCAATCCAAATCATCTTCTTCTAGTGAAAGCCCATGGAAAAAAAAACACCTACCAGCCACTTAGGTCTTCAAAAGTTTTCTTTCCTTTCTGCTTACCCTGGGAGAATGACTGCAGAGTGGTCTTTTCCCTAAAATTGGAAGGAGGAACATAAAAATATTGCAGGAAGAAAGACAATGTAATTGTTCTCTTGGTGATTATTTATCTTGCTTTTGTATCTTTATTTGAAAACAAATTTACTTAGCACTTCCATCACTGCTGCTCTTGAGGGAGACTGTGTTTCTGTCCCTGTAGTGTGTGTGACTTATATCTGAGGTGGATATTTGGTGATAGTTTGGGAAAAGAAAGTGGAAAATTATGTGCCTAGGATGTAAGGATTCTTTAGGTGCCAACAAACAGTAGTGAAAGGTTTATTAGTGAGGGTTTGTGGCAGCACTCAGTTAAGATTAGCCCTTTATTTAGAGACAAAGTGGTAACCCAGCTGTGATCAGGGTTAGGGACAGGCAAAAACAAAGAGAAGAGCTCAGTTTGCTACAACATCTTGTAAATACTGATGAGTTAGAAAAAGGAATAGAGCTGATAAGGGGTAATTGATTTTTTTGGTTGTTTTCATATGCATATAAATGAGCTACAGTTGCAGCCAGCCTTAGCATTCAACACAAGTCACTGAATTCACTTGACATTCACTTCACTTTTACTCTCTTAGGCCCCCACAGCAGCCAGGTCTAAAGATTATTCCAGGGACAAGCAATCTTTGGAACATGGTCACCTTGGTGCACTGCACAACAGCATGAGGAAGGAGAATTGTGGCCAGGGAAATAAAGGGAACCTCTTCCTCTTAGAATAAAAAAACCTTCCAAACAGGCAGATGTCCAAACATGTTGAGCAGCATATTGGGACCTGTTGAGGGAAAATCACAGAGCTGTTATATTCTGTTATGCTTTTGAATGACCTATTAATTTAATAGCAGGGAATAAGCCCTTGTTTTGTACAATTGCAGGTCTGCTGCTGATCAGGTTTAGTGAGGTTATCCACAGGAGCAGCTGTCAAGATCAAGAAGTGATCTATAATTTGACCATTATGAAGACAAAAGAACTAGTGCACTGTGGTTGTTCTTGATAAAAACATCAGAAGGATGAAGGACTCATCACTTCCGCTCTGAAGATTTCAGATCACCAATATAAAGAAAGCCAAAATACATGCTCTTCTGAAAAGGTATTTCTTTTTATTTTTACCTGAGCCATTAGAAATGGGCACTGAGATGTTGTCACTAAAACTGCACAGCTTTTCTCTCTGCTCCATCTGCCACTTCAGCTTCTTGTCTTGATGTTTGATAACAGCTCTGTTATCAAAGAGCTGTATTTTTATGCTGTTATTCCATTTTGCTGATGGCCATTCTTGGTTACATGAGTGAAGAAGGAAAAAACAGTAAATGATCTTCTACCACATGACTGTTTCTAGAAAAATAGATCTTTAAGGATCTTCTTAAAGGGAACTTGAGCCCTCACCTACATGATGAGGAAAATGGTATCTGTCCCAGACAACACTTTAAACAGCTAGTTAAGGGCTTGCAAGCACTCAGCATGCAGAGTCACAGAATGTTGGGGGTTGGAAGGGACCTAGAAGATCATCTAGTCCAACCCCCCTGCCAGAGCAGGGTCACCCAGACCAAGTCACCCAGGAACAGATCCAGGGAGGTTTGGAATGTCTCCAGAGCAGGAGACTCCACAACCTCCCTGGGCAGCCCCTGCCAGGCTCTGTCACCCTCACTGTGATAAAATTTTTCCTTGTGTTTCCCCTAAACCTCTTGTGCTCCAACTTACTCCCATTGCTTTTTGTCCTGTCATTGTTTGGATTGCTCACTGTCAACCAAAGCAATATTTATTTGGAAAAAAAAAAAGTTATAAGCATGAAAATTATAGCACCAAATGGGAGTGGGGGCTGTCAACCAGCTGAGGTTGTGAGCCAAGCAGCTCACCTGGGCAAGGTGGGGGCTGGCTGGGAGACCCAGAGCTCATGCTGTTGGAGAGGGAAGTCTGAAGGGGATGAGATGAAACTGTTAAGGACCCAGCTTCTCACCCAGATTGTGCATCAGCTGCTCTACCTTGCAGAGAAGAAGAGAACCAGCCACACCTTGAACACAGCATGGAACTGAGCTGTCAGCAGGAGAACCTAGCTGTCCTGCTTCCCCTGTTCCTCTTCTCTTTGGCAAAAGAGCTCCCTGGGACACAATAGGGTTCCAAAAGTCAAGGCAGCAGGTTGTATTTTACTGGAATGCACTAGCATGAAAACTGACCAGTTTGGACAAAAGAACAGCTGCCTCTTCAGAGCTGCTCTCTCCTGTGCCATGCAGTCTTGGGTGAGACATGGACAGTGACAGTGAACTGACTGGAATCCAAAAAGCAAATTGACAGTGCAGGTGGTGGGCAATAAATTAGGTTTAAAAATCTCTTTCAGGTTTAATAACTTGAAAGAAATCCAGGTATGTAAGTTTGAGACAAGAAATAACACAGAAAATCTGTCAGTGCTCCAGAAGTAGACTGGAAGAGGGGGGAGGAAGCACAAATCTGGAAAATGATTTGTATAAAGTCATAATAGAACAAATCCATCAGTGCATTACTTGATCAGCTTAATGCCAATCCCCTATAAGCATAATTAAAACGATTGCTGGAGAGCAAAACATCTTGGTTTATGTCACTACCCAGCAGCACAGATTATTTTTAAGGAACCCCTTCACCTAGATTTGTTACCAGCTGAAATGCTGCCCAGATCCTGTAACCAGGAGGTGTCTTTTGAAGGAGCCCCCCGTGTTTTACATAAGTGGGATGCTCGCAGAGAGCACCGGTGCTTCGTGCAGATGTTCTCCACTGACATCACCGCCCTGATCCTTTGTTAAACAAGGTCATGCTGCATTCCACTGGCTTTTCTGGATGGCACGTAGGCAGCGTGGAGGGGATGCCGAGCTGGAGCCTTTTCACCAACGCTTCACTTGAAAGCTAATTACCCTGTGCAGGACTAAAATGACCACAAATAGAATGAGAAGGGGTGGGGGGCACAGAGGTCAAATAAGCATTTTACAGAAGGAAAAGCTGCTGAAAACATTTTTTATTTCCCCTCTGGCTGCCCTACCTGGCGCTTCGCTGCTGCCAGCTATGACGTCTAGTCTCCAGTTGAACCAGCTCCAGTCGGAACTGTTCGAAATGACTCATTTTGGCCTTTTAAGAGTTGGCAGGGAGAAACAAACCAAAGAAGAGATAAAATCCAGGAGGAGGGGTGTACACCTTACGGGAACACACCCCCCGGAGCTGAGCGGCGCCTCAGGGACAGCGCGGCCTAGGGGACGCTGCGGGGGCCCGGCCCTCCCTCTCCTTTCCCCTTCCCCGAGCTAGGGCGGCTCCTCAGCATTCCCCGAGGGAACCCCCAGGCTTCCCGGCCGCCCCTCCTCGGCCTCCAGCCGTCCCCGACCGCCACCCTGACGGTTAAAACCGTTGAGGGCCCTGAGGCGCCGCTGACGTCTCTGGGGACCGCGGCCCCTCCCCGCGGGCGGCTGCGGCTCGTGACGGCGCCGCCATTGGCTGAGCCGCGGGCGCTGGCGGTGACGCCACCTCAAGATGGCGCTCCGGGACACGCCCTGCCCCGCGTTCAAACCCGCCTGGCGCCAAAGCGCGGCTGAGGCGGCGGCGCGCGGGGCTTCCTCAGGTTTGTTCCTCTGCAGCCTTTCCCGCTTTTTTTTTCCGAACGCACCTTCACGGCGCTCCGGGTACGTCCGCGCTCGTAGCTTTGAACGCGGTTTGGGTCCGAGGAGGTGCAAATAGCGCTCGCGTGATGCTCCCCTCAGCCTCTTTTAATGTAAACTCGCCCATTCTTTTCTCCTCTGCCGGAAAGCGCCTGTTATCTTTGTTTATGGATTATTTATTTCGTTATCAGGTGATGTTTTACGGAAGATAATCTGTTAAGATGTTGAAGTTTAAATGCGGTGCCCGAAACCCAGCAGAGGCCGGTGCCATGGAGCCCCTCGCCAGCCGCGTTTCTCGCCTGAACCTGCTCTTTCAGGTAACCAGTGTGCGGGCTGGGGATGGCCAAGGAGTGCAGCTCAGCCCCGGCCTGCCCAGCCTGACGCAGGCTGCCCAGGGAGGTTGTGGAGTCTCCTTCTCTGGAGACACTCAAGTCCCCCCTGGATCTGTTCCTGGGTGACTTGGTCTGGGTGATCCTGCTCAGGCAGGGGGGTTGGACTAGATGATCTTCTAGGTCCTTTCCAACCCCTAATATTCTGTGATTCTGTCAAAGGTTTTGTGGGATATTCTTGGGAGGGAGGGGTAAAAGAAGGGGGGAATTTCTGGAGTTGAAGTGTGTATCTGGGCTGCACAAAGTGGATGGCAGCTGATCGTGAGCATCTGTCAGTGGTTTAGCCAGAGGGGATTTCACAGAATCACAATGTCAGGGTTTGGAAGGGACCTAGAAGATCATCTAGTCCAACCCCCCTGCCAGAGCAGGGTCACCCAGACCAAGTCACCCAGGAACAGATCCAGGGAGGTTTGGAATGTCTCCAGAGCAGGAGACTCCACAACCTCCCTGGGCAGCCCCTGCCAGGCTCTGTCACCCTCACTGTGATAAAAAATTCCTCCTCATGTTTCCATGAAAATTCCTCTGCCTCAGCTTCCACCCATTGCCCCTTGTCCTGTCATCAGTCATCACTGAGTAGAGTCTGTCTCTATTCTGCCACTCACCCTTTGGATATTGATAGACATTGGTGGTCACGCCTCAGACTCCTCCAGGCTAAAGAGCCCCAGTTCCCTCAGCCTTTCCTCAGCAGAGAGATGCTCCACTCCCTTCAGCATCTTGGTGGTTCTGTGCTGGACTGTCTCCAGCCATAAGGGTGGAATTTTGTGTGCTGTGTCCTATAACTGCAGGTTTTTCCTGGGTGATGTAGCTGAGGTGTTCACCTGAACTTCAGCAGCTCTTCCTTCCAGAGCTGATGTTCATACTGATTGTTTAAACTGTTGTACCATGAAAAAGACCCCAGTGGTAAAATGCCAAGAAAAAGCCAGTCAGACTGGGGTCAGCAGTGGGATGTTGATAGTTTCAAGGAAGCTGTGAACTTTACCAGCCTTTAAAGGATTGCTCTGTCTAAAAGCAAAATACCTGCAACAGTAATTACACATAGACATGGGGAGTGGATCTGTTTATCTCACACTTCTGTATCATTTGTCTAATTTTTGAAGTGGTGATTTTTAAATGGGTAATGTATAATCTGCTTTATACATATGTTATTGATTTGAGGCTTTTCATTGTTGTCTGAGTCTCCATCTGCTGTTGCTTCTTTTTTTTCCAGGGGAAGCCACTCTTTGTGACTCAACAGCAGATGTCTCCTCTCTCCAGAGAAGGCATCCTTGATTCTTTATTTGTTCTCTTTGAAGAATGCAGAAACCCTGCTTTAATGAAAATCAAACACGTTGGCAACTTTGTCAAGAAGTGTAAGTTAATTTTCAGGTTATTGTTTTAAGAGACATTTCTTAAGAATCTGAAAGTTTAACTAATGCTTTTGTTGCTTTGGTTCATTGATGATTGCAAACAAGGACTTTGAGCATCTGACTTTTTGTGGGCAGGCTCAGCATTGCAGAGGGGATTTTGGCAATCTTAGAGAGGCTTTCTTCAGGTCTAAAAAAGTGAAATATAAGTGGTTTTTGAAGTGCTGGGACTTAAGTGTGCATCCTTCTTAGTCTGTACTGTATTTATAGCTGAGGAGGCACTATCTTTAAGAGTGTCTTGAGTGCTGCAAGCAGCAAAGCTCCAATAGAAGGCTGTCAGAAGTTGGCAGCAGAACAGTGACTAGTGATATGAGGCAAAAAAAAAATCTAGAAAGAAACTTGATAATCCTTGGCTCTTTCAATTTAATCTTTTGGATTGCATGTGCTCTCTGAATTTTGCATGTGTGACTTGTAAATAGTAATTCTGTGCTTCAGAAATAGAATTTCTGGTGGAGTCAATATTTTACTGATCATATGTACAGATTCTTTTGGGTTAAAAAACAACAACAAAAAAAACTCATCCATTTTTTCTCTTGGGAGGTACCAGATAGGCATTTGGTTAAAAGTAACTTCTCATGCCTTCTGCAATAGTTCTATCCAACAGTTTCTAGTTATTATTAAGGGAAATTTTTCTGCTAGTGTAGAGAATTTTTACAACTATCTGCCATGAGCAATTGCTTATCACAGTGTGTGCTGGTTGCAACTCCTCAAGGGAAAGCTGGAACTGAAGGTCTGAAATGAATAGTGATTTGTTAGACAATAGACTAGTGCCTCCCACAGGCAGAGGAGAAAAGCCTGCCACTTGACTTGGAGAGCTGGGAGGTGAAGCCCTCGTGTTTGGAGAATACACTCTGTGTTGGTAAAGGATGGTTGGAAAGAAATGAGAACTGAAAGAGGCTCTCAGCTCTGATGTTATGAATGGGACAGGATTATGGTTACTATGGGAACTGCTTTAACATTTCCTGATTCTTTTCTATGTACCATAGTTCAGACTTAACTGTGCACTAATAGTTTTTTTCTGGTTCTTATGCATACTGGTTTCTTTTTTTTTTGTAAGAAGCATATTCTGGAATGATTTAACATTTCTTGAGAACTTGGAACTAAATGTTAGTTGATTTATTTATTTTTTAATCCCTATTTTGGCTGCTGTATGTGTTGTGAAATGCCAGTTGGCTAATGTGAAAAGAAGAATCTTATTTTTTTATAGATGCAGAGACTATAGCTGAACTAAGGGAGCTGCAACCCAGTGTGAAGGATTTTGAAGTGAAGAGTGTGGTTGGCTGTGGACACTTTGCAGATGTAAAAGTAGTGAGAGAGAAAGCTACTGGTGATGTGTATGCTATGAAGGTGATGAGCAAGGAGTCCCTGCTGGCCCAGGAGCATGTATGTATATTTGTTATGACACTAGAATGACAAGTCACAATTTGCTGAACGTTTCCTTTTTGCCACTAGTCTTAGAATTAAAAGTGTATCTTGTAATGATCCTTCCCATTTCACTGCAGTAATGTAATTGTATGGAGTTCTGCTGCCTTTTAAAAGCCACCATTGTAGATGATGAACCTGCTGGGTGAGGTGCTATCCAAACCAAAAATGGCCCTTGTCCTAAAGGGCTTACCATGTGATTGTAAGACAAGAAAAAAAGATGATAAAATTACTAGGTCATTATTGGTCAGCTTGATGATGGCTTGGATCTCCAGGGAATCTATTCATAAAGGTGTTTTTTTTTTCTTTTCAAGAGCCATGTATCATGTCAGGAGTGGGTGTGAAGGCAAACTGTGATGACTGGATTTTTTTTTTTTTTTTTTTTTTTTTTTTGCAGAGCCTCTCACTAGCTTGAGAAATGTGTTACTTGAAAACTTAAAATAAGAGATAATGGAGGTTGTTAGAATTTGGTGAGAAACCAAAGTGAATCCTTCACTGACAAGATGACAAGTAGGACAGAGATATTCCCTGAAAGACCTCCTGAGTTTCCACAGCTATGTCTGTGTCAGTTATTCCCAATATATGGTGCAGTGTGGTTGCTCCTGAGATCCCTTAGCACAACAGTTGCTCCTGTTGTGGCATTGGCTGACAAGAAAACAAAGTCTGACCCTGGCCTCACTTGCTCTGCCTTGCTGGGTGTGTGTTAGTGACAGTAGGCAATGTTGATCTCAATGAACTTGCAGTATCCCTGTAATGAAATTATTTTCTTATTGTCTGGCTGCACTTCTGAATAATTAAATAGTTGCTAGAGGATGATTTCAAGGCAGCCTTGTATTTTAATAACTTACAATGAATTTGTGACTGAATTAGCTGAAGAGGCTTTCCCATAATTGCTCTTAGCTTCTTTTCTACTTGTCTGATTCTTTTGAGATGAGTTGTGTTTTATGAAGGCCAGTCCAGGTGAGGTCAACCACTGTTTCTCTCCAGTCTGCTTAATGCTTCCCCAGTTTGAATGGGGAACTGGCCTTTGCTGCAGGGGCTATTCAGCTAAAAGCAAGCTGGGCAGCAGAGGCTGGGAGAGAGGGACAGAAAACACAGAGGAGCAAAAGGACTTTAGAAGTTGCCCATCACAAGGAAACAGCATTTCACAGAATCACAGACTATCTAGGGACCTAGAAGATCACCTGGTCCAACCCCCTGCCAGAGCAGGGTCACCCAGACCAGATCACACAGGAACAGATCCAGGTGGGTCTGGAATGTCTCCAGAGCAGGAGACTCCACAACCCACCCTGGGCAGCCCCTGCCAGGCTCTTTCACCCTCACAGTGAAAAAATTCCTCCTCATGTTTCCATGAAACTTCCTCTGCCTCAGTTTCCACCCATTGCCTCTTGTCCTGTCATCAGTCATCACTGAGAATATTTCATCTCTCCTGTGCCTTTGGCATGTACTCAAGTCTTTCTGAAATGAGGGGATCGTAACATGTTCCTGTTCATTCTCCTCAGGGTCTGACTGAACATTTCCTTCTCTGTAGGTGTCCTTTTTTGAGGAAGAACGGAACATTTTATCTCAGAGCAGCAGCCCCTGGATTCCCCAGCTGCAATATGCATTTCAGGACAAGAAAAATCTCTACTTGGTAATACCTGGTCTTCATTTCTTTCCTCCTCTGCTAACAGCACTGCTATTGTGCATTCAAGAGCAACATGGTGGTTGAAGTCTGCTCATCTTCTGGCAGTTTTCCCACCTTAAATCCCACCGTAAAACAGAAGAGTGGGATGGAATATCCTTTGTATACATGAGCTGTATCTCTTCCTTTAAAACTGTGTGCAGGTTATGGAGTATCAGCCTGGAGGGGATTTACTGTCACTCTTAAACAGATATGAAGACCAGCTAGATGAGAGCATGGTGCAGTTTTATCTTGCAGAGTTGGTTTTGGCCATTCACAGTCTCCATCAGATGGGCTATGTACACAGGTAGGTGAAGGTGGCTTTGCATTGCACATAATGTTGGATCATTGCAGGAAAAAGGGTACTGGAATGATGCATTCTTCTTGTTATTGGTTGTTGTGTTTTCTTTTTGTTTGATTTCTTTTTTTTTTTTGTATTCTGTCCTGTTTCAGGGTAGTATTTCACATGCTGTATTAGAAAAGAAAATTAAAAAATTAATCAGGCTTCAACTATAATTGTAGCTAAAGGCATTAACTTTGATGTAAAGTTCAAACTCCTATCAAGAGAGGATTGTTACATATATTTTCTGGAGGCTTAGTAAAAAAAGAAGCCTTAAATCTTTTCCAGAGATTGTTGCTTTTAACACCAAGTAGCACAGGCAATTAATGTCACTAGTCAAGCTTTCTGTGTGCTGGCTGGTTATGGGGTGATCTAGGATGCTGGAGTAAGTAAATACCATGGAATTTTCTGAAGATCTTACCCAGGCTTGAAGGCTCTTACTCCATGAACTTTCACATCCTATTGGTGTTTAATAAATTGATGCAGTTCTGAAGCTTTGACAGTGTTGGGAATTTGATGTTTGAAGCAGCTGCAGTGGCTGCACTTTGAGCATAGGCTGTGGCTTCTAATGCAAGGCAGCTGCCTGGATTGGGAAGAGGTACAGAGAAAGTTGTGAGGAAATTTGGGAAGAAAGCTACATCACAATCAAGTTACAGTGAAGTATGTGGTGAAGGTGCAAAACCACCTTCTCTCTCCATCTTCTGTCCAAACTTGTTAACTCACCATAAAATCAGGAGAACTTCACTACTCCTATTTGCTTGGAAAAAAGAACAACAGTTGGAGATAAAACTCAGGCCTGTTTAGGTTTTATACAAGTGGTTGAGTGTAGCTGAACTCAACCAGGGCCAGGTATCTTGGGATCTGCCTGTGGCAGTGGGACAGGGGCTGGAAGGGCACTGATAGATTTACTTCTTGCTGCAGAGACATCAAACCAGAGAATGTTCTTCTGGACAGAACTGGGCACGTGAAGCTGGTGGACTTTGGGTCAGCTGCCAAAATGACCAGCAACAAAATGGTAATAACTGGGGTTTCAGCTTTCTGGGGCACAGCTTTCTTTGGATAGGCCAGTCAAAAAGGGAAAAATAAGTTGATATCTGTTCCCTCTTCTACCTTTCTTGTCCAACGTGGAGTTTAATCACAGGGATGTCTTTCATTTATGAATGGCTTTTCAGACTTGAGCTCTAGTACCTATTGCAGCTCTCAGGAGATATATGTTTGCTTGTTCAAATGTTAATACACAAGTAAGGTCAAAGCAGGTCTGCTTTCTCAGGGCCCTGCACTGCAATACCAAATCATACTCCAGAAACTCTTACAGCTGTTCAAAGCTGACTTTAAAGAAGGATGTAGAGTTCTGATTGTTAATAATTGGACTGAAAAGTGTGTAACTAAGGTGGCAAAGCTTTGATGACCAGGGAGCTCCTGATTACAGTGAGTCACATTCCAATACTCTGGGTTTTGCCCACCAGAAAGCATTGCATTTAAAGTGTGCATTGCTTGAGTTGTTTGTTTCTTGTAAGTTTAGGAAACTGCCTAAAATTTAAACTGATAATTTGAAATGGTATGTGGAATATGAAGTTGTTTGGCAGATTCCTGTTTTATAATTCTTTTTTTATAACATTTTCTTAGTATTGGGACTCTTTATATTTAGTTTGCCCTGTTCTTCCACTTTCAGTGCTTCTCTGCATTGGATTTTTTCCTTTCTTTCTACTTTTTTTTCTTCATGTGATATTTTCAGTCATCTTCAGGTTTCTTTGTTAGTCTGCTTGCTCTTGTTTCATTCTTTATGCCACTCAGTGCAAAGATGATAGCAGTTTTGGTTCCTGAATTACCTTTTTCTAAGCACTCTAAAAATTCAAATGCTACTTTGCTGAACAGAAGGTAAAAAGGTGGGGATGACACTGAATGGAATGAGGGCAGGGAATATCTGTGTCTAAACTGGGCTATGTTTGAAATTTCAGCTGTGAGGGCCCTCTTAAGATTAGCTGAAGCAACAGTGCTAAAGCATCTGTACTGTAAACATCAGTGTCTAGTAATCCTGTGCTTTTAGAATGCTGCTTTTCTAGTTGAGCTGTTTATACTTTCTAGTAACAGCTGAAAATTTGATGTTTCTTATGCTAAATATCTTGCTTTTCCTTTGTTTATCAGCAGTTTTCTTAACCTTGATTTTTTTTTTTTTTGCTTATCAGTCTTGCCTAAAATTACTTAAAATTCACCCAGAGGGCTGAAAAACTTGTCTCCTTAAAAAAAAAAAAAAAAAAAAAAGGTTTGCTTTATGACCAAGATCCCAGTGAACAGCAAGTGCTGTAATTTCACTTGGTACACCCTTGCTTCTAGGTAAATGCCAGGCTACCTGTTGGCACACCTGACTACATGGCACCAGAAATGCTAACAGGGTTGAATGGGGATGGCAAAGCTTCTTATGGTCCAGAATGTGACTGGTGGTCCTTGGGAGTCATTGCATATGAAATGATGTATGGAAAAACTCCATTCACTGAAGGCACTTCAGCAAAAACTTTCAATAACATCATGAACTTCCAGGTAAAGAGATCTCTGTTCATGTTCTGGAGTCAAAAGGTTGTCACTAAAGACACATCCATAAGCTTCTATCTTCCTTTGTTGATAACCTAGAGTATATGCTTTATATTGTTTTATATGTCTCTGTATTGTAGATAACAAGTTGGGTGTTTTTGTCTAAAAATAAACATCTGCAGTGCATGAATTAAAAGAGATTTAGCTGCCCATTTTAGTCATAATTAGCATTTCCAAAAGAATCTAGAAAATGGATGGAAAGGATGAATTGTGGATTGACAAAGCTTCTGAAACTGTTTCTGGCTAGGGCAAGGGTTAGCTATGAAGAGCTGCAGAAAGACTATTGATTAAAATAAAATGTGAAATGTAGTGCAAATAAATTTAAACCAATGCATATCAGTATCCCAGCATTAACCAGTGGTGGCTCAACAACAGGAACTTGATGTTATAATCTGTCCAAAAAGCAGCACAGAGAAAGACAGCAGGACTTGGTAAGAAAGAGAAGAAAAAAAAATGTGTAGCTGAGAGGAACTGAATGAAGAATGGCTGCCCACAATCTTCTCTAATATGGGACTGCAGGACATCAAACCACAGTAGCAGTAACTGTTACAAACAAAAAAAGGGTTCTTCATCCCCCTTTCCTGGGGAGATGTTGCAGCTTTGGGTGTTCACATGTATTCAGGGGTGACTAGAAAAAATCAGATATATGGAGATCTGTCACATGGAAAGGCATCACCCCTAGTTTAGAAAATCCAAAGCCACAAATCATTGGAAGTTTGAGAGATATCTCTGGGGAAGTCTCTGGTTTTGTTGTTCTGTTTGTCATTGGCTATTGTTCAGCATAAGACAGGGATCTGGTACAACCATTTGTCTGACTGGGAATAGATGTTCCTGTGTTCTTATCTTTACTGTGGTAAATGCACAGAAAATAAATTCACATTTTATTTATTTTATGCAATGCTTTTATTTGTATGTTAAAAATATTTATCCTTTGTGCCTGACAAAGAATAGTGAAATGTAAACTTACTGTTGTGGGACTGGCTTCCTAGTGAGCAGAAATCCTTTTCTTTCTAATGCAGAGATTTCTGAAGTTCCCAGAGGATGTGAAAGTTAGCAGTGAATTCCTTGACCTGGTCCAGAGCCTGCTCTGTGGGCAGAAGGAAAGGCTGGGCTATGAGGAACTCTGCTGCCATCCATTTTTTAATAGCATTGACTGGACCAATATCCGTAGTTGTAAGTAGAATAATGCTGGAATTACAAACAATTCCTGGTTCTTTGGGTAACATGAACATTTCTACAGTGTTATTTAGGTGTGTTTGATCTGAATAATTATTCATCATGAAACAGTGTTATGTCCTGGAGCAGGCATTTTTAACCAGTTCATTTTGGGTTTGGGATAAAACATGTTATCTCTCAGGTGAAAATTTGTGAGGTAAGGTGAAATTTATTCCCCTTTGATAGGAATTTCTGCTGCAGTTTCTATGTTACTGCAGCCACTAGACTGGAAAATCAAAATGGTCCTTTTTTCTTTCTTAAAATGCCTAAGTATGTGTTTTTCAGGACTTTTCCACCTCAATTTGCTTAATTTTGGCTTTAGCTTATTATTTTTTTCTCATGTCTTCAGCTTCTCTCTTTCAACTTCATTTTACATAGTTTTGTTTTTTTTTTTTTTTTCAGCTCTTGTAGATGATAAAATGTCAGTGGTCACAGGGTCACAGAAGTTTTTCCTCTAAGTTAATGTGGCTAATGTATTTATTTTTTTTGTCAAAAATCTGTTCATTCCCCTAGGAACAGAATAAAAGCACCAAAGCAGATAATTTTCTATGCAGAAAATTATTTATTATAATATGGAAGCAATGTCATTTAGCATTTGAAGTACTGAGGCACCAGCTCCATGGCAGAAGCAAATATTTCACAGATCATGATCTATGTACAAGTGCCTGCCTCGTGTTGGATAGTATTTGAAATTATTTGGACTGTTAGATTATCTGGGGAAGGAACAGGTCTGCCTTTATTCTTTATCAACTATGCTGTAAGAGCAATGATTGTGCTCCACTTTCCATGATAAATTGCTAAGCCAGGGTTTCTCCTTTTGATGACTATCTCAGCACTTCAGCTGTCAGCTCCACACAATGTTTACTCACTTTTCTGTTGATTCATTAATTTTGAACTTGTGGAGCTGCTGTTCTGTTAAATCCCATTGTTTCTCCCCTTGGAGAGCTACTGAGCCCTGAGTCTTTGTCATCACTTTAACATATATTCCCCAGACTTCAGCTCTTTCCACTTTCTTCAGAGCCCTGCCTAGGCCACCAGTTCCATTTCTGAAATGATTGTATTGCATTTGTACCTCAGATCTGGGAAGAAAATGGTATGTGGTGGTATCTGCTGGTGTTTCCTTGGCACTTGTCTGCCTGGTTCACACAACTGCCCAGTTTGACTGGTTTGCCCCTTCACCTGACAGTGATGGACACTGGTGGGCAGCCCTGACGTTGTTATAACATTAAAATCATTCAGGATTTAACAACTCCAGCTTCCATCTGCAGCTGGCCAGTGGATTGCATCATTCCCTGCCATATCCAGACCTACCCACTGTGAAGATTCCTGCAGTTTTGACCCCTGACTTCTTGTTATGTCTCATGCTTCATAACACCCCTCTGTAACTAGCACAAAACACAGCAGTCTCCTTGCTTTTAGTAGCAGCTTCTCTGTGTCACCTATTGCTTTGCTCTCCGCAGTGCTTCTCCATTTGCTGGTTTATTCAGGGCAGTGTTGCTGGCATTCTGTTCTAAACTCTTGTTGGGTTTGACCCAGGCTATCTAAAAGCTAAAGGTTTCTTTCTTATCTTGCCCTCTGCTGATAGTGGTATTTAACTGGAGCAAGGGCAGCCTGGAAAAATGAGAAAACTAGTGAGTGCTGCAAGAGGGCACAGGATTTAGATTTAGGCTAAAGAATTTCGCTCTCCCATGTTAATCTGGACAACAATATTGGGGGAATCAAGTGTTGCACTTGGTGATCTTAAAGGTCTTTTCTAACATAAATAGTTGTGTGGTTCTATAACTGTTAAATAAATTCTGTGTCAGCAGAGCCAGACTTCCCTCTAGTCTATAAATGCAATGATGTTGTTTCTATTTCAGACTGAGAAAATGAGGGGAAAAAAAAAAAAAAAGGGTATCCTTACCTTGCAGATATTCAAATGATCATGCTGAGTGCTCCAGCAGAACCATTCAGAATGCTCTGATTTTGGTTCAGAATGTGTCACTGACAGGGTTTGCAGTGTTACAGTTGGTTGTTATGGCAACCTATGAAACACTTGTCAGCAAACCCCTTCCCAAAAGAAAGTTGCCTCTATATAAACTTCCTTGTGTTAGGTAGCATGTGGCTCTAGAAGCAGCTCTTATGTTACAGAAACAGACCCCACCCATTAGAGCTCAGGTCAGGTTTAACTGAATCTCTCACCAGGTCATTTTCCCCTTCCTTGGATTATTGTACTGAAACATGTTCAGAAATTCTGCTTTCTGCCTGTGTTGATTTCTGCTATTTAATTACTTCTGAGAAACCCTAAACCCTCAAAACAGACACCACAGTCCATCAAACAGAAGAAAACAAATCAAAATTTATGAATGAATATGTTGATTTATTTGACAGAATTTCCTGAAGATACTTTTTTTTTTTACCTGGAATAACTATATTTCTATCTATATTTCAGCTTAATGATCAAAATGTTATCTGGATAGTTGATAACAGAACTGAGTACTTGATAAGTGTCTAACATCAAAACTAGACAATGGAGGAATGAAGGATGAGTTACTGGCCACAAGGTTGCCGTTCTGTATAATTTAGGGTTTTTGTTGATCACCTTTTGTCATTTGAATTCTGTGTTCTGGTGCAAAGCAGGCAGGAACAATGAGATTTGGGTTCCTAAGTGCAAGGCTCATCCTTAGGAACCTGGAAGTGACATTTGTTAACAGAAATACGTGTTGGGTCATTGTCTTGACAGAACAGTTAAGATGTTTATTGTATAGATTGGTTAGAACTACTATAATGCTTTTTTTTTTTTGTTTAAGGGGTCTTAGAGAAAACATCCTTAAATCACTTGGAGTTTCTATTTTCCTATTGTAACACTTCACTCCTTGGGCTGAGGAAGAGTTAATGCTTAACCTGCCTAAAAAGGCTGTGGGGATGCTTGTCCTCAGAAAGCACATGTTGATCACCTTCTAGGGCAAGAAAAGACACATTCTTATTCTGAAGAAACCTTATATATTTCCTTTAAATGTCCTATTTCAGTGAAGTCTTTCCTTGTCCCAAGGGAAATGCAGTATCTCTCCTCTGAATTTGCATGAAAATATGTGGAAAGGATGGAAAGACCTGATTAAATCAATGTTCCTTTAGCCAGGCATGAATACACACACTAGTGCAGAGTTTGGAGAGAAGAGAAAAAAAAAACAAATAAACAACCAAAAGGTCTCTTAAGGAAAGAAGTTTTAATCTAATCTGAATTGTAACCTGGTGAAAGCACTGCAGTGGATGTGGGGTGGGTTCAGGTTGTTCTTTTTCTTTTTCTTTATTTTTTTAAACTTAGCAACCTCCAACCACCCCCCTTTTCCTCTAAAAGTCATTCCTCAGAACAGATGGAAGAGGGTTACATCCTTCCACAAGTGGGGAGGTATCTAGGCAAGCAATTGGCTTTTTTAAAACAAGCAGTTCTCCACAAGATACTTTAAATGGGAAACAGAAGATGTATGTTCATTTGTAACATACTGAAGACAAAAAAGAGGGTTTTTATACCCAACCACTTTGTGTGAGTAGAAGCCTCAGGTTGAACTGCCTTTTTGAGTCATAGTTCTGCCTCCCTTTTGGTTAAGCCTGAAAAAAGTGCCTATTTTTCACCTTGTCAGAGCTGAGGGTATGGTTTGAACATTCAGTTCTCAGAGGCTTATCTTGACCTCTGCTAAAGGATTCTTCCCTTGCAGGAAGCAGCTGATCAGTCTGGCAGTGCCTTTGCATTCACCAGTCTTCACCTTGCTCTGAAATACTACAGTGGTGTGACAGGCCTCTGATTTTAAGCAAGAAATAAGTGAACTAGACATGATGTCACCCTGTGACCCACATTTGAGAACAATATTGCCCCTCTGTTTTAGCTGGGTTTTTTACTAGGCTATTGTGTTTGTTCTCTAGTTATTTTGGACATCAGACAAAGGACTCCTTAGTCTTGGGAATAAAGGGCTATGAAGAAGTTACTAAATAATTAACAAAATGAGAACAGTGTGATTTTTATTTTAATTTTTTTTTAATATTCCCTCTGATTCCTAAGTGAGTTTTTCTCCAGTGGCCTGAAACTTCTGCACAAGTTCTGCTTCTCATTTTCAGTCTCCCCATTGACAGTTCAGAACTACTTCACATCTAGAGGTGTTTTTGTTGAATGACTCTTCTAAGTTTTCTTTTTAGTTGCTACTATTTCTTGATACAAACCTTGTAACAAGGTTATACTGCAAAGCTGCAGAGTTTTTGGACGTGGGTTTTCAGTGAATGCAAACTGGAGTGCTAATGATTTCTTCATTATACTTTAATTTAGTGTTCACAATCTTTCTTCTTTCACCTCTTTTATTAAACATTAGAGGAAACTGGAGTGTAAAACACTGTGCTCTTTAGACTGGTTTCCCACCAGCCCCAAAGGTTTGCTCTGTCTCACGGTTTTATCTTTTTTTGCATCTATTATTCCCCTATTGAGTGCTTTTCATCTTTTTATGTGCACACTGATCTTAGGCATATCTAAATTATGTTTTCTTTTATGCATGTGGCTTGACTAGGAATTCTTGCTGTTGGTAAAAGGAAAGACTTTCCTTGTGATGGCAAGGGCTTGAAGATGACTCTTAAGATCTTAGCTAATTTCTGGTGAGAAGTAAGGCACTAGATCTCTCTTTAAGAGGAAGTTATCTGTCACTTTGAGAAGTATATAACAGGGTTGTTATCCCATTATAAAAAGGCAGTTATGTTGGGTTTTGCTGCCTCTTTAAGAAAGATTCTGGACTTCCCCAGATGAAGTGAGTAGTTTGCTGTTTTCTCTATTACTTTACCTCATAGACAGTGTCTCTCTTCCAAGACAATATATGAAAGCCCCTTCCTGTAACAGGATGTGCAAAGTTCTTTCAGCAAGGGTCCTAAACTAAAAAAAAAAAAAGAGTTCCCAAACCTGTCCTCTTCTGCTATGAATTAATTTTGGTCTTATACTTGCATTAAAGACGATAGACTTAAAAAATGTTTTCTGTTGCTTCTCTGTGTTTAATCATTAAAAGCATATGAAAGAGCAGCTGGACATTATCCTGACATTAGTGAATTTAAAATAAAAAAGAAAAACTACAACAAACCACATCCTAATCAACAATCTGTATTTCAAAATTATGTTTACAGTACATCAATGTCAGCATTATATTGGATTGGAATTTATATGATAACCAATAAAATATCTGAAATTAATAAATTCGTGATATTGGCAGAAAATGTAAATCATCTGCAGCCAGTAAGTAAAACTGCTTACTCCAGACCCGATTTAATTTGTATATTTTCCCCATTTATCTCATTCTAATGTGCTTGGAACTGTACGTGAGCAGCATCCTCTCTGCTTCATGGAATTTCTTCTCACTTCCCTGCTTGGGAGCAGCATCAGAACGGCTCCCTGGGGAGCTGCCACCACAGCCTGCCTGTGCAGTTGTGATTTGGCAGTTTCTGCAAGCACATCTATTTATTTTTATTTGTATTTTTTTGTGGGCTATTCCTGCTGGTCTGGGGGGGTAGTTGGAGCGTCCATTTGCCTAGAGCCCGAAGAGTTAAAATCGGGCTGTGAAAGGCTTTGGCAACCTAGAGGGAGCCAGCAAGCTCCAGCCTGACTCATTCCGCCTGTGTCAGTCGGATAAGCATCAGCATCTGTCACGACTGCAGGCAGGTAGGGTTAAACTCGGAGCATGCAGAGAGTGAAGAGCAGGGAGCCTGCACTGCAGGGGTTGGAATGTTCGTTCCCGGTTCTTCCATCCCCGTCAGCCCTTCGGCTACAGGAGAGCTGTGCTGGATCCATGGTAACGGGTTTAGCACACTACACTTCCATCAGCTGGTGACAATGGGCTGTGTGCTAGTTGCTGACTGAAGAGAGGTCTCCTTTATACAGCAAAAAAAAGAGATTTGCAGCGAGTGAGGACCCGAATGATTAAATAAAGAAATGAAAAAGAATCTTAGAAAAGGTGTTTTCCTGAGGTAGGGATTGCACAGCAGGCTTTTGCATTCGTTCCTTTCATACAAGTAGCCAAGCCAGCAGGTAGCTGGGGTGCTGCACATCAGTGAGAACAACTTGTTCTTTTGTTCTCTTGGTTAATTAAACTGAAGCAAACGGGAGACAATCAACTGAAATGAAACAACTGCTTAACAAGCTAAGTGCTACCAATTTAGAAATGATAGTAAGAAATACATTGTAATTCCTGCTATTTATACCTTTCTCCAGAGCTGATTGTATCCGAGCCAGACTGCAGTGGTGTCCCGATAAGAGTCCCAGCTCCTTAGCAGCTCTGAGAGAGAAATAAAACCTCACTGATATTTCTTCCCTTCCTAAAGACCAATTAGCTACTATTAGCTGTATTTCATTAGTATCTTTGAGGAGAAGGGCCAGTTTGCTGTTGATTGGAAGCCCATGCTTGGAAGATTATTGGTAGTATTAAAGGGTAGTTATACCCCTTAGCTGACTAGCAAAGGATCAGGCTTCATTCTCATGGAGTGTCACTAATTGGGTAGGTTGGAGACATTTCTAGATGAATCAGAACTGAACTACTTTTAGCTATATTACAGTAATGATTTTCTTAGCCTGCTGCTTGGCTTTGATTAAATGGAGGTATTTAAAAACCCCTCCAAAATCCTGAGCTGGAAAAAACCCTCCAAAACCCATCCATCTCCAATCTCCAACCTAAAACCCAGTTTAATCAAGTGTGGGAGACGTTCTGCCTGCAGAGTGGTAGCCATGTTGGTAGCTGAAGGGTTAATCTCTTGTTGCTGTAATACGATTTGAGAGCAGCAGCTCAGTCTGCTTGTGTTAGCAAGATTAAAAGCAGGAGCTGCAGTGCCATTGCGAGCGCTGAATGAGTGGGATTGTTGCAGAGTGAACTGTAGCTGAATTTTGTCTTTTCTTCTTGCTTTTTTTTCCCCCTACCAGCTCCTCCCCCCTTCGTTCCTACTCTCAAGTCTGATGATGACACCTCAAATTTTGATGAAGCAGAGAAGGATTCGCGGGTTCTCTCCTCTGCGCGCCAGTTGAACCCAGCAGGCTTCTCCGGGGGAGATTTGCCCTTTGTGGGGTTTTCATTCATCAAGGCATTAGGGGTCCTCAGATCAGAGTAAGTAGGAATCATTGCCTTGGTGGATGGGGGACTGTTGGAGAAATGCAGAGGGGTTGTTGTTGGGGAAAAGCTGTTTTAACTCTTTCAACTGGCCAGGACTCTGCTCCGGGGAAGCTGCCACATTCTGGCTTTAGCTGTTGCTGCTGTGGCTTGTGGATGTCCTGCTGTTCTGGGATCATCTCTGGGATCAGGGGGAGGGAAGGGAATGGAAAGACTGATTCTAAAATAGTTATTGTTTAAATTGCTGTTCAAATACTTTGAATTAGTTGTTGCTGTTACCCGGTGAGTGAGTGCAGTTTTGATATTGCAGATCCCAGAAGGAGAATACAGAGCAGTTCAGAGATGGAAAAAGGGGGGGTGTTATTTTACTGGGTCAGAGAGTCGGCACCAAGTGCAGGGATGTGTGAGGCTGAATTGGTGATCTGCAGGAATAGAGCCCCACTAATCTGGGAACGTGCAGTGATGGGTCAGTGAAGGAGAGAAGGAGCTCCATGGCAGCTGCCCGTGTGCCATTGGGACAACTTCAATCTGAAGGCTGGGCATTGCTGTAGAGAGTGTTTAGGGACTGGAGGCTCAGATCAAGTATGCAGGGTATGTGTTTGGGGAGAGAGGTAAAGATCTAGAAAAAGTGGCTTTCAATTGGAAAAAAAAAATGCTTTCTGAGAGAAGGGAGTTGGAGAAAAGGAAGAATATAAATAGTAGGGTATAAACCATTTGGTGTGGTGGGTGGTTAGTTCCTGATGACGGAGCTATTGAAAAGTATTAGTGCAGAGTTAAGTTGAGAAGTCTTAGCTCAGTGTGTTGAGGCCTCTGAGGAATGCAAGGGCTTTAGCTGGGTTAGTGACTCGATGCACTAAGGTGCTGTGGTTTTCTGTCAGCCATCGTTCATTGCTGCTAGTTCCCCAGGGGACCTCAACCTGTCTTAATCCAGTTTCTATTTTTTTGGTCATATTGTTTGTGGTTCTGCAGTGTGTGTAACCAAAGCTGGTGGTAGTGTTGACACCTTTGATCTTGCCCACGCTGTGAATCAAGGTTATATGATGGTTATGCCAGTAATAAAAAGGGAATCTTTGACATTCCCTTCTCAGCAGAGTTGCTTTTATGACAAAGGAGGAAGGAAGGGAGAGGACATAACAATCAAACAAGTATTCTTTTGGTGAAATGATCTAATATTGTATTGTCAGTTAGAAAAATGGGATATTATATCTGTAGATACCTGCTGTTAAAATCTATCTTGATTTAGAAGTGAAATTACTTAGTGTTACCTTTCCTGCCTGGGGAACTGCAGTCCATCTATCAAGGCTACATGACCATTCATGTAGCAGTCAGAAGAGGCTCAACAGTGACCATACATGTATGGAAAAAATGGATATGTCATCTGGGCCCAGGACTAGGGCTGGAGAGGAGCGTGAGGTGAAGTCTTGGCAACAGTCATGTAACTGTGCTGGAGGCTGAAGGCTAAAAAGCAATATAGATGGAGCAGAATGATTGATATGCTGCTATATGGAGCCAGTATCAAAAATGCATAGTGAAGGTATTGTTGAATTTTGGTAATAGATGGGAAGGGGTATAACAAATGAATATAGAGATTAATGTCCTCTGGAGAAATTCTAACTGAAGTAAAATTTCTGCTTGGTGTAGCCTGTTTTTTCCTAAGCTGAATACTGAATTTCTTCCAAAATAATTTTAATATAAGGAGATCTTTGTTTTCTTTTTTTTTATGAATGAGATCTCAATAAATGCTCTTTGATATTTTTAGCCGTAAGTACTTGCATGTTATTCTAAGAAGGTGGTTTAAATATGGGGAAGAGTGTAAGGATAATTCAATTCTAAATAATGCAGTGACCAGTTAATTGTCAATATCACTGCAACACTGGGTCACAACGACAACTTCTTCCCTAAGAAATCCTGTGGGGTATGTGTTTTACTTGAGGAAACTGTTCTGTTCCTGTCCACGCTGGCTTGAATACCAAACAGATGGGGAAGGGGACAGTAAACAGGGGGGTAGGTTTATCTATTGTGTATCTTGGGCTATCTTCTCTGGAGGGTCCTAAGTCATCAAGTTTATCAGTCCAGAATTTTTCTTGTTAAAATCTTTCCTGGGAGAGTCTGACCCTGCTGGTTGCTAAGCGATGCAGCTCTGTTTTCCCGTGCCTGCGGCAGGAGAGCTCCAGTGCCCCCAGTGCTGCTCACAGGTAGGCCAGGCAACTGCAGCCTGCTGGTAACAAGGTCCTTCAAACTTGCATTGCTTTTATTCCAGAGCTGTCAAACTAGGAAGTTTAGGGTTATGCTCCTGCCCTGGTTCACTGGGCAGGAAGAAGCTATAGCTGAGCAAGGAATTTCAAATACTTCAGACAAAAGGCAGGTCAGTAACAAACAGAAGAGAAGAAGAATAAAAAGTTCTGATTTCCATTCTCCTTTTTCTCCCAACCACTTAGGGTCGGAAGGGTTCACCTGAGTCAGACCTGTTGCCAGAAATGATCTAGTTGGTGTGTAGTTTTAGAAGGCTCCACTGAATTAAAATGTATGTTGCCCCATACCATGAGTTCAGGGAATAATTTTTGACCCTATAACAAATGTAAGATGCAACAACAGAGTAAAATGCACGATGCCAGTGTGTTGGAGGAAGCAATCAGGAGAAATCAAGGACATTGCTTATGTCATAGGTTCCTGTACTAGCAAAGTGTTTGTTGAATAAATCTCCTGTATCATTGTAAGAATTGGGATCAGGCTGCAGAGGAGGACCAGCTAACTCCTTTTCCCATCATGGCCTCTGAATTCTTGATTTGGAGAAGAAATGTCTGTCTGACTGCAAATCTGGCTGCTGGTCTGGCTGTGAGTGTGTGACTGTGACAAGATAACAGGCAACTCAGTTTTAATTCCATTAAAAGCCAGCCCTACCTTGATTCTTGTCCCTAACTGCGGCTGCTGTCCAGTGCTTAGAACGAGTGAGAAGAACCCTTAGATGCCAGAAATATGCACCAAGTGGTGAAAGAAAATTGTCCTTGTCCTTTGCATGTGGCCAGCAGAAGCCCTAAGGCATAAGATAAAAACATGATAAATCCAGGGCTAACCAAATATACAAAAATACTTAATAAAAAAAAGTACTGAAGTACCTAATTTAAAAAAAAATAGCTGATGATGTGAATTTTTACCTGCCTCTGTTCTCTTTTAGTCTGGAGATAAAGAGCTAAAGGGGCCTGACTGCTTATGATACAAAACTTAGGTTAATCCAAAATACTTCTGAACCAAAACCTAGAGAGAGATTGACAGGCAAAGCTGACAGTGGGACTAGCACCTTATCTCAGTTGCTGATGTAGGGATTTTTCAATTATCTATCAGAACACAATAAATGTCATCCTAGTAGCTCTTGAACTGTGGTCCCTGAAGCTTTGGTAAATGGCCCACATCTTTTCTGTACGTTTCTAAGAAGTGGTATTTTTCAAGATCATTTTGGTTGTTAATTTCAAAATTTGGTTGTTAATTTCAAATAATTACCATCAATTCATGATGGTAATCATAAAACACTGGGAGTTAAAATTGGCCATTCTTCCAAAAGGAGGACTACTGATTTTCTTCCACCAGTTTGTCGGGTTCTGGTAAACTCTTTCACCAAAGATAGATGAAAGAGGAAGCACAGGATGAGCAAACCAAAAATAAGCTTTGCTTCAGCTAGCTCTATTCACAGATTGATGGTATCACTGTTTGTTTTGGGTTGGGTTTTTTTTAGGCCTGAGCAAGCATTTAAGAGGGGGTGGAAAGTACAGATGAGTATAATGCTAAAAAGAATAGAGCATGAGGGACGGGGGATGAGATTCTAGGCATGTTGTGTGGGGGCCAGGATTAGGACAGATGGTGTCAATGGTTGGAAGAAGCACAGGTGAGTTGGGGGTTTATGGAGTGGCAGAAGAGGTATTGAGAAATGATGCACACGACAGGTGAAGGTGTGTTTTCCATACCCCAGAATCATAGTTTTTCCTATACTAGTGGTTTTTTTTCTTCTTCATCTCAGCCACGTTAAGGCTGGAGGAGCTTTTACCCAAGCAGCACCATTTCTGGTAGTTCTGTTGTTTGAGGCAGTTGCTGATTTAGCTGTGAAATCACTGGATAATCAGCTCTAAGTTAACTTGGTTTTGAGTCATGCCAGCAGTGCTTCTCTTGAAACTATATTGGCACAGCTAGTGCAGCACTGGGTACTACAGAGTTCACTTTGGGGGTTTTTAAGTCTTTAGTCATCACAGAATCACAGTGTCAGGGCTTGGAAGGGACCTAGAAGATCATCTAGTCCAACCCTCCTTGCCAGAGCAGGGTCACCCAGACCAGATCACCCAGGAACTGATCCAGGTGGGTCTGGAATGTCTCCAGAGAAGAAGACTCCATCCATTTTCCTGGTGATGGATGCTGGTCACCTTTTGTTGATATATTTTTTTCCAGAGGAAACAGCAAAAGCTGCTCTGTTGTGCTCAGAGAATTGCTCCAAGATGTAGCAGTTCAAAGTCATTCTGAGGTGGCACCAACCTGAGCAATAACTTTGCATCATGGCTTTTGATGTTGAATTGTATTTGTCTAATTTCTGAGCTGATGCTGACCAAGGAGGAATGTAAGTGGCCCAGCCACGTGGGTATTTTCCACCTTGTCATGCTGTGTTGAGAGCTCATTTCACCATGACAAGGCTTATTAGATTAGTCAGTATTCCATTGCTCTTGATTTCCTCTGTCTGCCCCCATCCTGATGCTTTGAAGGTTGATGGATGTTCATGAAGTTGTTCATTTTCACAAAGGAAGGAATGACTGGGGAGGGATGTCTCTTTGAAAGTCTGTGGCCAGTGCTAAGTGAGATCAGCTTCACTTGAGGACAAGATGTCTTCTTTCCACGGCAGGAAAACCCCCGTGGCACCAGCACGGAGATTTGGAAGGAATTTCTTCCTCCCTTGGAGCAGGGCTGAAGAAGAAAGGCTGTAGTTGTAGTTTGCAGCCTCCTCCTTCCTTACAAAGCCGACTCCAGCCCCGAGGAGCGGCTCCCTCTGCAGTCACCCGAGGGAACCCGCAGCGAGGGCGGTGCAGGTCAGGGAGGGACCCTGGGCAGAGCTCTTGGGCTGGGGCTGCCCCGGCCCCTCCTGGCCTGAGAGCATCGGGATGCTGCCGACTGCCTTGCTAGGAGAAATTCTGCATGGGTAAGATGGTGTCTGTTCTATTAGGCTCCGATTATTTTCTGAGCAAATAAATGAGCACAAAGATCAGAATGAGCCCTGTTAGGGAGCTGAAAGAGAAGCAGCAAACAGCAGCAGGTCTGGGGGAACTAGTTAAGAGTTTTCTTAGGTCATCTCTCAGATTGGAAAAGAAGGAAAGTGGAAAGATGATGGGTAATGTTGAAATGATAATTAAAAAAAAAAAAATCTCTTTAGCCAGTGCAGCTCAGTCTGTAAAGCCAGATTTTTATTATAAAAAGCTTTTCAGACGTCTCTGTATGCATTTGCAGCTATTTACATATATTTGGTTAACATTTTAAAGCAGATTCCTTAGTGTCTTTTTTAGTTAATGTGTTTTAATTTGTATTTTTAGACTGCTTTTCTCAACTATTCATTTTTAGCCTTGTTTGTACACCCAGCTGTTAGGGGATTTAATATGCATCTTTCTCAGATGGTTGCCTTTTCTCTGTAGGAGTATAGACACACTTATAAATTGATTTTTAAATATGATAATCTGATGGGTTGGATTGATTGGTCCAGGACTGAAGGAATGCTTTACAAAAAGCTTTTGCAAAATGCTTTTAGAAAAAGTCCTGGTTGTATCTGTGTTGTTGACATGCAGGATTCTTTTGTCTTAAGTTTTTGCACATCAGGTTTCTGAAGAAATATTAATACTTGACCTTTCAAGGCAGAATTGGTGGGTTTTGTTATGTTTGTTTGCTAATATAAAAACAGTGTTTTCTAATGACTGCTGAAGGTGGTGGCACTGAAGATCTATTTTGCTACAGATATGCTGCAGAATTTTCATTTTAAAAAATATCTTTTTTTTGTGACTATCTTGCATATCTGTTTAGATTAAGGAGTAGATTTTTTTTTTTTTTCTCAGAAAATGGTGGTGATGGAATAAAACTTTCCTTGGTGTTAAGAAGAGACTGTGCTGCTGTGTGTGGGTGTCTGGCTATATGCAGAGAGCTGCTCAAAGCTTATTTCTCTCCATGGGGATAACTGGCTGCATACCAAACTGTGGTCAGGAGAAGCAGAAAGCAATGTGTGGGCAAGCTGTATGATCTTTTATTAGCACCTCCATTGTACTGCTGTGTTTTCATCTATCAGTTAACATTGGTTCTATCATTAACTGCTTAAAGATCTACTTTGAATCAGTTTATGTGAGGGAGAATGTGATTTTTTTTTTTAATTGTGTTTTGATGTGTGTACTTTTTGGATTGTTTTTTCTTTGTTGCAAATGACATCTTTTAAAAAGAAAATAATTGAAAAGATGTTCTAAAACATTGAGGGGCTTCCTATGCTTGTCTAGAAAGAAATTAGCCTAACTGAAATGGGAAACTTCTTCAGTGTGGAGTCCCAATTAGACAGCTTAATAACCTGTAAATATTTTTCCCAGGTCTCTGGAGTCAAATTGGTTTGAATAGTACAGTTTAGTTAAGTCTCATAAAAAAATTACTTACAAGTGGGACTGCATTCTGCAGTGTGATTAATCATATTGATATTGATTGGGTTCGTAGGGATTGTATGAATTGGGTTAGGAAAGTTTCAGTTCAATTTTGATTCACAGAAGGTAACTAAGGATATTAAATTCTTCTTCCTGTGGTGCAGATTATGGCATCTGAAAGTTTTTAGGGCTTTTGTACTTTGATGATAATTTAAAAACCCAGTTTAAAGTATGAAATCAAAAGCAGTGCTCTGGAAATGGTCTTTTCAAATGCTTACATTGACTTTCTGCTCTGTTTTTGTTACACTTGGCAATCCACACACGTTAGGATGCTGTGATTTAGTGTTCTGCACACTGACAGGAGTCACTGGTGGAAAATACTCTTGTAACTAGGAGTACACATGGATTATTTAATAAAACCTGATGGAAGCATATTGTTATGGCATGTTTGATCTGAAATGATGGCTGTCAGGCTGTAATTGCTGCACTTCTCTCTTATCCTGCTATAAGTACCCAGAGCCTTTACCACGGCTGCATAAATGCAGATTTCTGTACCTTTTGCCTATATTCATGTGCCCTTTGGCTTTGCTCTTTTAGATCTGTTTTTCCAAGCGTGGATTCTCCAGCCAAGGTCAGCTCTATGGAAAAGAAACTTCTTCTCAAGAGCAAAGAACTCCAAGAGGTCCAGGACAAGTGTCACAAGGTATTTATTTATGCGATTGGCCATCTCCATTGCTCCAGGAATCTGCAACCACTGTATGTCCAGGGATCTGTCAGATGCTGCTGATCATCCAGACTCGTGGTGGGCAAAGTGCTTTTCCTACAGTGAGGTGGCTTCCTGTCCAGTACAAAGGGAGATGAATTTAGGCCACGCTGTTGCTCTAGATACTTTTCTCTTAACAAGAAGCAGCTCTGGATTTTAAAGAGTCCTTTTCTCAGCGTGACACAGCCGACTGCTTCCTCCTGCCTCTTCAGCATATGCACAATACAGCAGTACTGTTCTGAGGTTCTCTTCCTAACTCATCACCTTCTACTTACATAACTGTTGTCACATCTCTGGTTATGGTGAACATCTTGTAACAGTTGCTGTGCTCCAGTAACGGGAACCCGGTGGAGTCTTGTAAAATTTGCTGCTTGATTGAGACTTTTATGAGCGTTCGATTACTTTTCTCCCTGCTCTGTTCTGGATTTGACCATTTGCTCCTGATAAGGAGATGGGGGGAAACCATCTTCTGGTCCAGCATGGATTTGGGATAAGGTTAAAGTGACCCATCTCTGCAAGTCAGGTGAAAAAATGATTGTGTCTTCTTTGCTAACTGGGGTTCGAAGAATGACTGAATATGAACAAGCAGCTTGAATGAATGGGGTGACTTAGACTTACTACTTGTCCTTAAGAAGAACTGTGCATTCCTGGAGCAGAGACAATGGTATTGGAATTTAAACACCCATTTGGAGAAACGTAGCTAGAAGTCTCTTGGAGACAAATTCCTTCCAAACAGAGCTCTGAAAGTAGCAGTTAACAAAGCTTGTGAAGCCCCCCCCTTATAACCTCTTGATATTTATTGCAGATGGAGCAGGAAATGACGCGGTTGCACCGGAGAGTGTCAGAGGTGGAGGCTGTACTTAGCCAAAAGGAGGTGGAACTGAAAGCCTCTGAGACCCAGCGATCCCTCCTGGAGCAGGACCTGGCCACCTATATCACAGAATGCAGTGTGAGCCCTTACACCAGTCCTTCCAGCTCTGGCTGCCTGAAATCTGGTGGCCTCTGCCTTTCTCTTCCATCATGGTTTCAGTGGGGTACTTGATGGAGAGAAAATACTATGTGAGAGAATATCTGTTGAACATGGAGCCCTGAATGGTTTGCAGAGGGTTGCTTGATAGTTTTAGTCAAACTCTGTTTCATGGTCACGTGCTTAGAACATACAGGAATAACTACTGTCCTGGTCCTGCTGAAAGTATTTGTGATGTTTGTCTTACTGGCTGTGCTAGAACATGCTTGGGTTTGACTTCTTGCAGGTTTCTTAGCCAAAAGAAAATGGGGACTGATCAGTAACTTTGAGGACAAATAAGAGAGTTAGGAAACAATGGTGCTGCATCCATCTGTGGGTATTCTGAGTTCAGATGGATCCAGTTCCCAGTGAAATGTCAGGGATGATGCTAGGACAGGTGCTAGTTTTCAGGTAAAATATAAAAATGAGGCCTTAAAACCATCTATTCAAAGATCATTTGGCATTTTTCACAGGAGCTGGAATGTCTGCCCAGTTGTCCTGGCAAGGTTCCTGTGAGGATATTTTCATTTGAGTTAATAGCCTCTCTATTTTCAGTTGGATATGATATTCTGTTTCCTCCCTTGTACCAGGAGCAAAAAAATCCAGAGAATACTCTGTTTCAGAGAAGTGAAAAGCATATCTGGTGGGTTTGTTTGTTGGGAAGCACATCTTAAAACAGCTGAGGGATTTTCCTGTACTGAACTAGGTAAATAAATCAGATTCAGTTTATATCTTTCTGTTGAAATATCATACACTTGATAGAAGGACAACTGGTCTGTCAAAATTTGCAGGTAAGGTGTGTGTTGAGATACAGAAGCAGCCCTTCTTTGTAGGAGATTAACAATGATTAAAGGATTTATCTTGCTTAAAATCAACAAGAAAAATGGATAAGCTTGTTAGTAACATCAAGTTGAAGGATCTAGCTAGGTTGTGAATTAATAATGCTAGATTATTATCTGTGGTGCCCAGTTCAGGGCTGTTAAGACTGCACAGGGGGAGGGATCTGTGACAAAAAGGGCCAAAGAAAAGCTCTCTGGGGCCTTTTTTTGAAGCCAGGCAAAGACCTTTGCCTGTGCTGGGGTGGGGGGGCTTCCGTTTTGTACCACCCTCTTCTGATCAGCCCCCCGGGCTGTAAGAAGCCTCAGGGAGGGTGGGAAGACAGGGTGAGCACCCAGGGGCTGTGTGGGTCTCTGCGGGGGGCTGCAGCTGCCTGCAGCACGTACAGCAGGGCACTGAGCCTCTGCCAGGGTACAGGGTGAGTTCAGTCCCTCTGAGTGGTCAGTGGTGCTCATCCCAACTGCCCCTCGAGTCACAAGGTGTCAGTTGCTGCAGAGGCCCAGCCCTGGCTGCTACCAGACTGGAGGCTGCTGCTAGAAAAGCTGTGGGCACCCAGACAGAGGCCCCAGCAAACAGTGTGGCATTCAGGCCTCTGGCTGTAGAGAGAGCCTGAGCCTGGCAGGTGGTAGAGACAACCCCTGTGTAAGGTGTGAGCAGGGGAATGATCTGCTCAGTCAGGGGGCTGAGCTGAAGGATGAAGAGGCTGAGGAGTATCAGGGAGTGTAAGGGAGATTGATGGGGGGGACCTGCTCCCTGAGAGAAAGGGAACAGGTTGAGGTCCCACAGAAACCAGAGGATCCCCTCCCCTCTTGTCACCAGGCAGTAGGAGGGGACTTCAGAGAAGGGGGACAGTGGAAAAGGGTCCCTGCTTGGGGAATCAGGTGAATCCCCTCCCAGCCTCCCCCACCTCCCCAGTTACTCTTACAGAACAGGTCTGAGCCCTGCAGGAGGGACTAGTTGCAGGAGAGGAGGATGGTTCATCCAGGCCAGAAATGCCAGAAAGATCAAGACATCACAGACCCACCACCACAACTGGCTTCAGAAGGAAAAGCAGATGGGTCATGGTTGTGAGTGACTCTCACAAGAGGGGGGCTGAGGGGCCAATGTGCCATCCTGACCCACTTCCCAGGGCAGTCTGCTGCCTCCCTGGGGCACGGGTTAGGGACATGTTGGACAAACTTCCTGCCCTAGGAAAGCCCTCTGATTATTACCCCCTTGTAGTTTTTCAGGTGAGTAGTGATGAAGTGGGTAGAAGGAGCCCAAAATCAATAAAAAATATTTTAGAGCCTTGGAAGAGTTGCTAAAGGAATCAGGAACATGAGTTGTGTTCTCCTTTATCCCTCCCTGGCAATTGTGAGGAAAACAACAGAAAAAGACAACAAGTCAACTAATGGCTCCAGGACTGGTGTTACCAGCAGGGCTTTGGGTTTTTGGGCAGCTCTAGGAGACACCTGGGCAGGAGGGATGGAGGTAGGTGGCAGGAGGGATACACTTGTCTCAGAGAGGGAAGAGGATTTTAGAGCAGGAGTTATCAGGGCTCTTTGACAGGGCTTTAAACTAGCTATGAAGGGGGAAGGGGAGTAACTGGGCCTGTTAGGAATAAGCCCAAGGAAAGCATGCCAGGGTTTGAAGGATCGAGGGCTAGTGAGGACTCTTGCTCTGCCAGTTTCTGTGAGAGTTTAGAAATCATGGAAGCCCCTGAGAAAGGTCTGGTAGGAAGTGGGACCCACACTCACAAGAAGGTGTTGGAATCATCAGCTCATCTGAAGGGCATCTACACCAATTCACACAGTGTGAGCAACAAACAGGGGGAGCTTGAAGCCACAGCACCAGGAAAACTCTGAGTTAGTGGCTATCACTGATAGTGGTGGGATGCCTCACACGACTGGAGTGCCACAATCAATGACTGCAAGCTCTTCAGGAGGGATAGTCAGGGAGGAAGAGGCAGTGGAGTGGCCCTGTATGTCAAAGAATGCTATGAGAGCTCAGAAATCAAGCACAGTGATGATGAGGTTGAGAGTGTTTGGATTGAGTTAAGGGCCAATAAAGCTGATGCCATGGTGGGAAGCAGCTATAGACCTCTCAGCCAGAGCAGTGAGGTGGATGGAGCTTTCTATAAGCAGTTGGGAAAAATCTCACAGTTACTTGCCATTGTTCCTGGGGACTTGAACTTCCCAGGTATCTGCTGGGAATGCAACACAGCAGAGAGGGAACAATCCAGAGGTTCCTGGAATTTGTGGAGGACAGCTTTCTCACACAGCTGGTGAGCTGACCAGGGAGTGTGCCCTCCTGGACCTGCAGCTTGTGAACAGGGAAGAGCCTGGGGGGGATGTAAGGGTTGGAGGCCAAGCTTCCAGGCTTGGGAAGAGTGGCTGGAAAGTTGTTGGATAGTAAAGAGCCTGGGGCTTTAAATTGACAAGGGGCTGAAGTGTGAGTCAGCAGTGTGCCCAGGTGGCCAAGAAAGCCAAGGGCATCCTGGCTTGGATAAGAAATAGTGTGAGCAGCAGGAGCAGGGAGGGGATTGTCCCCCTGCACTGGGCAGGCCACAGCTTGAGTGTTGTGTCCAGTTTTGGGCACCTCAATCTAAGAGAGATCTGGAGGGGCCAAAGCAAGTGCAGAGGAGGCCATGGAGCTGGGGAAGGGCCTGGGGAATAAATCTGCTAAGGAGCCATGGAAGGAGCTGGGACTATTTAGTGTGAGGAAGAGGAGGCTGAGGGGAGCCCTCCTCACTCTCTACAGCACCCAAATGACATTGTAGAGAGGCTAGTGCTGGGCTCTGCTCACAAGGCATTAGTGACACAACAAGAGGGGATGGATTCCAGCTGCTGCAGGGGAGGGTCAGACTGGGCAGGAGGGACAATTTTTTCACTGCAAGAGCAGCCAGAGCCTGGCACAGGCTGCCCAGGGAGGGGCTTGAGTCACCAGCCCTGGGTGTATTTCAGGGTTGTTCGATGTGGCTTTGAGGGACATGGTTTAGAGCTGAACTCTATAGAGCAGGGCTAATGGTTGGACTGGATGATCCCAAGGATCTTCTCCAACCTGAATGATTCTATGACTATAAAATACAGAGAAATGCTGTCAATAATGGATCTTCTCTCTTTTTCTGCCTCTAAACCTGTTGTGAGGAAGCAGATTGGAACTAAGATTGAAGCGTAGCAAACTGCTTGTAAATGGGCTGTTTCTGTCTAGATAGAAGCAGCACTGGCCATGAATTCCTTTAGTGTTCCATCATTGGTGCCTCCTTTTTCCCTGCTGCTTCCCTGCAGCCGAGGAGGCGTTTGTACAGCTAAAGATCTTGATGATAACAGCCATCTGAAAAAAGCCAAGACTGTGTGTTGAACATTTTGCTTTCTGCAGAGCTTAAAGCGAAGCCTGGAGCAGGCACGGATGGAGGTGTCTCAGGAAGATGATAAGGCACTCCAGCTACTCCATGATATCAGAGAGCAAAGCCGAAAACTGCAAGAGATCAAAGAACAGGTATTCCTGCTTCTGTGGGGAGCAGGGTGGCTATCTACAAACAGGCACTCTTGGCATATTCTAGCTCTCTTGCCAGGGTTCTGTTTTCTGGTGGTAGGCTGTGGTGACTCTCAGTCTGTGTGTTTTCACCTTTCTATTGATACTGAGAGTGAGCACAACCTCCAAACACCAAGGTTTTCTTTTCATAGTCCTGAAAGTACTTTGTGTCTAAAAACAGCTTAGGAAGAAGTTGCTTCAGTTAACATGCTGTGTTAGAAAAGAGCTAGCCATTTAAAGTGCTCAAGCTATATAAATTTCATAAGTTCATGGAAGTTCACCTGGGAGAGAACTGAGCTAGCTTTACATTTGTGGTGTGTTTTGTTTTGTTTTCCCCTCTTCATTCTTATTTGGCCATTTCCAAACAATCTCTGTTGCCTGGCTGTTTTTTTCCTGATTTAATCTATTTGCAAAGTAGATGTTGCTTTTTTTTTTTTTTTTTTTTCACCAGAAGAATGTTGAAAGCTTATTAATCTATACAATTTTTTACAAAGAAAAAAGTCAAAATTAAATGACAATATGATGACAAATGTGGACACTTTCAAGATTTAAAATGCTCTGCAAGACAGAACCTACTCAGTTTTATGAATTAAGAGCAATAGATTGTATTGAGAAAAAGAAATTGAAATTTGCTATGGCATTCAAGCAGTTCTTTCCAATTATCTGTTGTTTTTCATCTTCAAAGCACTTCACAAACATTAACTGACTAATTTCGTAGTGTTTGAGACAAG
The DNA here is from genome assembly GCA_025447755.1 of Corythornis vintsioides. NCBI lineage: Eukaryota > Metazoa > Chordata > Aves > Coraciiformes > Alcedinidae > Corythornis > Corythornis vintsioides. The sequence continues at coordinate 31,765 of JAOEGS010022535.1, read as the reverse complement.
GAAGCCCAGAAACCTTGGTAATAACTCTCCAGACACGAGCAGCTCTTATATAAAAGTAATGAAATGCAAAAACAACCCTCTGGTTGTATGAGGCCTCCGTAGACTTTACAACATTCTTCTGAATGGTTGTTTTATGTAATGCAAGGAATCTAAAGCTCATTACTCTGTGTTCTGGTGCTTTGTTAGCACAGTTGCTTTCAGCGTTGAAATGTGGAACATTTTGGGTGATGATAAATATCATTAGATTCTGAGGCAGTACAGACACATGCGACAGAGGAAAAAGAAGTGCAAGTCAATTTACAGCCAGTATTTTGTCCCAGAATCTCTATATTTGGCTTGTGAAGATTCACTGTGGCACGTAAAAGCTGCTTAGGTCACAGATGAGTCTATGATATCCTGCAGAATATCATATCTGGGGTGATCTCCTGAGCCCTCTGAAACCCACGAGCAAGAACACCTCAACCAGCTAAGCTTTGCTGACTCAGACCAGCAGGTGGATCTTGGCCATTGCAGGCTTGGGTCATGATTTTTAAGTCAGGGGATAAATGGGAGGTGAGGTGGAAGAGTCCCTTAGAGTTTTGCTGTTGGAAATATGACACTTCAGAGAGAATGAGTAAAATTAACAGTAAATTGCAATCTTTGAAGCCCAATAGGGCATTTGGTATTTTCTAAGCAAGACTGGAGGTTCAACTGAGCCTCAGGTACTTGAATAGAAGAGTGTGGGGGGTTTCTGTTGGTTTTTAGTTTGTTTGGGGGGAATACATGTTTGGGTTTGTGGTTGGTTGGGATTTTTTTGCTTATTTTGAACTAAACCTGTGTTGTGGTCATGACTTGATGAAGACCTGTATGAGCAGATGAACTTGCAACAAATCAGAATCTGTATTTTTTGAAAGCCCACTCATTTCTGTGTAGCTACCCTGGTGTGATTTGCTCCATGTGTACTCCCTGAGCTTTACCTGCCCATTCATTTGCACTTAAGCACATCTTAATATATTTTTTAAGCTGTGAGCAATTCATATACAAGAGATACTGTTCTGTGCTGCCTTGAGTGCTGTGGCTTGTTCCTCTGCCCTTGACCATGACATTTATTCCAAGATAGTCTTGCAAACATGAAGAAACAAGAAAAGCTGAAATATTACTAATTATCTCCTCTTCTTTCTTCTTTTCTCCCTCCCCATTCTCCTCCCTTCCCAAACACACATTCTCACAGTGGCAATTGTAGTCATGCCTGTAATTCTTTGGTCTAATTCTTTATATCTTTGCTGATAAAAAAGCTATTTTAGGAAGTCCTAACAAATTCTGTTTTCTGATCAGAACGTGTGTTCCTTCAAACCATTCTGCCTTTTTTATTCACAAATATAGTCGTATGAAACAAATATTTCAGTTAACGTAGGCTCACTTTTTTGATAAAAGGCTCTAATTCTCTCCAGCAGGAACAGAAGATCATCCATAGAGAGACACTAACTGGAAAGAGAGGTTCCCTGTCTGCCTTACAGACTGGAGAACCAATTAGGGGATTACAAAGTAAAGAGCCACTCAGCTGTGCTCCCCATGGCTAGTTCAGCAGTCTGCTCAAGCCCACTTTTTTAAATCTCTGCCTAAGCTCCCCATGTTGCTGGAGAATCCCAAGCTGACTTTAGGGTCAGTGTTCATGCAGTCACTTGCCTAGCTAAAGACAGCTGCCTGGCTGGGAGGAGTGATGACAAACCTTGTTTTGTCATGAGACTCTTACTCTTTGGAATATGGGGGTAGTCAGGCGTATTGTAAGATATTAAAATGGAAAGAAAGACTCCCCCACTGTCAGTCCTTCATAATCTTTTATCCCAGCTCTTGATGTGCACGTTTTCTACTTCTCGGCTCCATTAAAAAATGGGTTTGTTTGGAAGGTTGTTTGTTTTGGGGTTTGGTTTTTTTTTAGAGTAATTTTACAAAACGTGTATTTACAGAACGTAGTCAATGCTAAATAAATGTAATTAAATACTTTCTTTTCAGTGAGGATACAAGAAGCAATCTCACAGCCTAGTCTCAGTTCACCCAGTCTCTTTGAGACACTCAATTCAGCTGTTCTTTTCTTCTCCCACCCTCCCCATCCAAGTGCCCTATCTTGTGGTGTCATGCATGGGGAATCATCATTTCTGCCTACACAGGCAAATATCTTCTGTGGGCACTGTGATTTTTAGACAGTTTTTCTAAGTTAATATTTAATTTTAGGTAGTCTCCCATGCAGAGCAAGATGATCCTTTTTAACTCTGTCAAGAGAAACTCAGTCATGGCCAGAAGCCACAGTATGTTCCCCCTCTGCTTCTCCTTTCCTCTTACCCAAGCTGTGCAGATCTGTGCTAATTGTCATGTTATCAGCCTGAGAAAATATATCTTGAGGGAGCAGCTGGGCATTTAGTAGAGGCATCAACTGACACATTTCTATTTCAGAAACTAGAAATGTAAGTAATCTTTCTCATTTGTGTGTTGGTGTGTGTTGGTGTGTGTGTGTGTGTGTGTGTGTGTGTGTGTGTGTGTGTGTGTTCCTGCAGTGAAGCCACACTCAGCAAGTCAATGTTTGGAGTTTTCTGATTGACTCAGAAATGGCAAAGCTCAACCTAGAACACCATGGCTATTTTATTTAGCTCTTGTTGCTTTCTTTTGTTCTTTACTTTTCTTCCATGTTGCTTTCTCTTGTCCTTTACTTTTCTTCCACGCGTTCTTAAATGCACCTCTCGCCTGCAGTCGGAATGCTGGGATCTGCTGCTCCAGCTATTCCTCCTGTTGCCTCTAAAATGTCATAACCTCTTCCTCCCCTTCCACTGCAACTGCAGGAATATCAAGCTCAAGTAGAAGAGATGAGGTTGATGATGAATCAGTTGGAAGAGGATCTGATTTCAGCTCGCAGGAGGAGCGATCTCTACGAGTCGGAGTTGAGAGAGTCCCGACTGGCAGCTGAGGAATTCAAAAGGAAAGCTGCTGAATGTCACAACAAATTGCAAAAGGTACTTTAGGCTCCAAGGGAGGGAGAGGGCCCTGATGCTGGCTTGGATTCCTGCTGCAGTTTGACACACTCAGGTCCTTGTCCTTGGAAGAGCAATGTGGTTTGTACAACTAACACAACGTGTCTTCATCTGTACGTTCCTGCCGTGTAACTCTGTGCAACTGCTGCTGTTGAAATTGCATGAGGTGGTGAAATTGCATGAGGTGAGGTGGTGGTTGGGTAGCAGAGCAGTGTGCTACAGCTTTTCCTGAGACTTTTATATGTTTTATATTTAAGTTACAGGTTAAAGATCAAGGAAAAATTGAAGCAGGAGAGTTGTATTCCAAACTGGAGAAGGTATGCCAGTGTCCTGGGCTTTGCTGCTGTGTCTTTCTTGCTGTGCACAGAAACCAAGAGCATCTTTGGCTAGTCAGTGGCAGGCACAGCCTCACACCCCTCCCTGCTTTATTTTCATTTTTAAGAATCTTTTTCTAGATGTGATTCACTGTTCTTATTCTATATAAAGCTGTTTCTGGATATCCTGTTCTTACTGGATTGTGTTCAGAAGCTAGGAAAAAGACTCGTGTAATGAGTTTGGAGTTAGTGATACATAAAGGTTTTCTTTATGAATAAAGAATAGCAAATGAAAACTAAAAGAGTTCAGAGTATTCTCACACTGAACATTCTACTTGGTGACCAAAATATGAAAGCAACTAGAAGTTAGTAAAATGGGTGTAGATTTGCCAAGGAGTGTTTTGGTGTGTTGGGATTGATGGGGAGAAACAAAGATATTTTGGGAAGTGAGTTAAAATAAAGATGATATCATGAGTAGAGAGCATTTTTCCTTTGGGGTTTTATGACACTCTTCCCTCTCATCTTTTTATTTAACTCTAGATCAATACAGAGCAGCAGGCCAAAATCCAGGAGCTTCAGGAAAAGCTGACAAAGGTAATGTCTGGGTTGGTGAAAGTGAATTTTCCCCAAGATTTTCCTTGAAACCTTAATGCAGAGGAGGGATGCAGTTTGTTTTATCCTCAAAAATAGAATTAGTCATAGCATGGGGGATGATAAGGAAAAGGGGGAGGGAACTGGTATCTGAAATCATTGGTGTTCTTGGTATGCTTTTGGCTCTTGAGACATGTCAACAGTGTTTATTTTTACAAATGAAGCTGAGTCAGAACTAGAGTAGTGTAGAGAAATTCTAATTTCAAAGGCCAGTTTGAGTATCCTGTGTGCAGTATCCTGGTCCCTTGCTTCTGACAACAACATTCTGGTCTTTAACTCACTACGAAAATACATGTTGGACTTGCTTTAGTCTCCCAGTATACTTTGGTTTAATTGCAAAATCACCTTCCAGTTATTCACAATAAAAATGTTGAATGATAAGGGTTCATGAAGGAACTCAAATAACAGTGTAAGCTGAAGGCAGTAAGGAATACCTGATGTTTGCAGTTGTGGCCAGTCACTTAAGAAGGTGCTGTGAGACCAGGAGGGTATCATGCAGCAGAAAAGAAAGGGGTTGTCATCATCATCATCATCATCATCATCATCATCATCATCATCATCCACTAAGAGAGCTTTTCAAGCTTAAAACCTGATGAGAGGGGGCTTTTTCAAGGGCTAGTCATCTAGAATATGAATAGGAGGCCAAAGCTAAGTAGAAATAGTACTTCTGATATTTCAACCTAGCATGTTTTAATCCCCCTCCCTTTTTCTCCTTTCATGAATTCTAAGGAAATGTTTGTAGACCAACAGGTCATTCTCTTAGTGTTTTAGTAAGAGTAGTTAGTGAGCTCTTCACAGGAGCTGGAACTGAATCTGGGGGGTAGACTTTCCTTTCTGTAAATAGAGACAATTCAAAACTTGCAGCAAAGCAAGGCCAACATCTCATTGATTTTGAGGTTTTGAAAATGATTATGCAACAGAAGTTAGAATTTGGCTTCCTGCATCTATTAGTAGTTTGCCTTGATTTTACACTGCCTGATTGAAGTTCAGTAGCTATATTATTCAGAATATTGACCATCTCAGGGTTATGAACTCTTCACATACCAAGTTTGCATGTGAAATACTTTTTTAATACCTTTTTTTTCCTTCTTTGGACCTTCAGGCTGTAAAAGCTAGTTCAGAGGCAACTGAACTTCTTCAGAACATCCGTCAAGCAAAAGAGAGAGCTGAAAAGGAGTTGGAGAAGCTGCAGAATCGGGAGGATTCCAATGAAAGCATGAAGAAGAAACTGCTTGAAGCAGAGGTGAGGGGAGAATGTCTTGCTAGAGTACATTAGTTGTTGGGATGTGTTTTCATTTAGGACCCTTCATCTGGATGGCTGAACAGTTTTGATTCCTGTATTAACCACTATCTAATATTTGTCAGGAATCCATTTTCACCCACGTACCATCTCTGTGGCAATTTCTTGTTTCTCTCCTTGTGAAATCTTTCTGGTGAGTTGGTCTGTCAGTCTGCAGTGAACCAAGCAGAGGGTGTTTCTAATACTTTTGCTTCCCTGGGACATGAAGATGACATTTTGCTGGTAGCAATCCTGATGTTAGACATACCCTGTTTGTAATTAAAAAACATGTATTTCTTTGAAGGAAACCAAGTGGCTTTTTCTTGTCAGTGAGGAGTCGATAAGGCCGTGTGGTTACCATGAGGGATTTGAGGCAAAAGTAGGATTTGAAGTATAAAAGAACAAGTGCTTCAGCTGTTTTTGTCTAGAAAGTGCTCTGTGCTGAAGCCAGGCTGGTTTCCCTGACTAGCAGTTGATAATTATCCCCCAGGAACGGCGCCATTCTCTGGAGAATCAGGTGAAGAGACTGGAGACTGTGGAGCGAAGAGAGAACCGTCTGAAGGAAGATATCCAGACTAAATCCCAACAGATTCAGCAAATGGCAGAAAAAATTCTGGTGAGCAGAGGTGAAAATGAAAAATAAAGGGTAAGAGTTTGTAAGAAAGAGATAGGAAAGGAACAGAAGACCTAGAATTGAATAAGGTGGAAACTGTTGAATAAAGGGATTTGTTTCTTGCACTGGTCATAGTAAAGAAAGCTTAAGCACTCAAATTCTGTTTGCAACTTGAGTTACAAACTCACTGCTGTACCTATAGTCTTAACTACAATTTTAAAGTAGCATTGTCTCAGTGGGAGCACTTTTAAGTCACTTAGCAATATTTATATTAATTACCTAACTATTGTTTCTGAAGTAAAACATTATCAGGACAGGATACTGCAACACTAAAAACATGATCTAGCTTGTAAACTACATTGCAAAAGAATTTAGGTGTCAGATCTACTTGGAGTGCTTACATTTTGAAGCAGAGAGAAATTAGTCATCTAAAATGTTCATCTTCAAAACTAATATTTGTCAGGAATCCATTTTCACCCACGTACCATCTCTGTGGCAATTTCTTGTTTCTCTCCTTGTGAAATCTTTCTGGTGAGTTGGTCTGTCAGTCTGCAGTGAACCAAGCAGAGGGTGTTTCTAATACTTTTGCTTCCCTGGGACATGAAGATGACATTTTGCTGGTAGCAATCCTGAGCACAGATACACCTGAGCAAGGCCAAATGGATATCTATAAAGAATCATATCTGAAGTCAGACATTATCCATTCTTATTCTAGGTAGCACCTGCACAGGTAGACTTCAGCCTCAGAACACCTGAGTGCTCTCAAGAGAAGGTAGAACCAGTCCTTTAATAGTGCTGTTTCTTTCCAATTGTTTTGAAAACATGAGTGCATGGTGAGAGACAATGGCTTTGCTGGGCACAGAGCCAACTATATGTTTAGAAACACTGAAAAACTCCAAATTGTTTCATAAGCCTCTTGTGTTTATTTGGGGATCTTTCCCTTGGTTTGGATTCTGTTCTCTGTGGAGGAAAAGCTGGAAGGGGACTGCAGAAATTTCGACTAATTGTTTTACACCATGGGATATGTTTAGCTCTTCTTATAGGTAGTTTCCATGGAGTTCTGACAGAATGTTGGAGACACACAGAAGTGTTTTATAAGAAGTCAAACAGGCGTTGAAGAAATAATCCTACAGAGGCTTTCCTAGTACCTTGCAGCTCTGATCTGGGAGCACAGTGTAATAGCTTTCTTTTTTCTCCACTTCTGCCCTCTTTGTTCCCTCAAGTTGATCTTTTCAAACACACTTGACTTGTCCTGATACAGAAAGTCTAGAAAGTTTATAGAAAGAATAGAGAGGAGCTGAAGATACAGAATTACACAGACTAATGTGGAGATTGTTGAATCACAGAATCACAGATATTAGGGGTTGGAAGGGACCTAGAAGATCATCTAGTCCAACCCCCCTGCCAGAGCAGG
>JAOEGS010022535.1:6065-16094 GCA_025447755.1 Corythornis vintsioides | reverse complement strand
TTCCTGGGTGACTTGGTCTGGGTGACCCTGCTCTGGCAGGGGGGTTGGACTAGATGATCTTCTAGATCCCTTCCAACTCCTAACGTTCTGTGATTCTGTGATTCTTTGGTGGTAATTTCCATCCAGATGCTCCTTTTCCCTTTCCTCAGGTTAGCCTAGAGCATGAGGAACAGAAGCTGGAACTGAAAAGGCAGTTGACAGAGCTGCAGCTGACCCTGCAGGAGAGGGAATCTCAGATCACTGGGCTGCAGGCAGCACGGACAGCCCTGGAGAACCAGCTCCGTGAGGCCAAAACCGAGCTGGAGGAGACCACAGCTGAGGCAGAGGAGGAGATTCAAGCCCTCACGGTGAGCCCTAGAATCTGAACTCTCAGCTAGACATGCAGAGTAGACTTCTGTAGCTGCATGTTTCATAAGGGTGAAAATGAATTTGTACCATTTAATTTTTAATTTTCAGGCTGTGAATTGTGCCTTGATAGTGTTGGGAATGGCTAGAACATCAACTTTTGTCAGGCTTATTATCTTTAAGCACAGGATTGCTTCCTAGTAGTGCTTCATTGCTGCCAAAACTAATAATGGGCTGAAAAGCAGGCACTTTTGTGATGAGGTGAAAGTTCCATGTGAAATTATGTTAGGAGTTTTACTCTGTGGTTTACTTACATAATCTCTCATGAGTTTGGAAAGATGATCATAAACATTTTGATTTTTTCTTTTTTTTTTTTTTTTTTTTCTTCAATCAGTTATCCTGCTTCAAGGATAATTATTCAGGGGAGAAAAAAACCCCAACAAATTCCTAGGAAAACAGTGTTGTTAGCACAGAGTTTTATTCCGGTGCTTACTTCATTAAAAATTGTCCCATGTGTCTTGTAGTCTCTGGTGAGGTGTGTGGATGACATAAAAGAAAAGTTCAATTCCCACCCCCTCCCTTCCCCCCTGCTTCCCCCCATTTCCACTCCCAGTAGATGGAATTCTAAATTATATGCTGCTGGTTGCTGTCTCTTGAGTGCAAAAATATGCTTTCAAACTGATTCTAAGAAAGATTTCCTTCAGAAAAGATTCCAAGGGCTGTAGGGGGGAGAGTGGAGAAGCAGGTGACCTGCTACCAGGTCAGTCTTTAATGACCTTCCAAGCCACTTATTTGGAAGTGTTGAAAATGTGCATTCTCTTGCTCCCAGTGGCATTTGATGAAAGAACTGGTTTGACTATTTCTGCCACTGCTCTCTTCTGGAAGAGATGGTGGCCTCAGCTGGGACCGGTGCTTGTCTGCATTGATGCTTTGGGTAGCTGATGGGAGAACTGTTCACTCAGAGCTGTTCTCAAGTGGATATGTGCTGGGGAACCACAGCAACAACATCAGGGCTTAAGAAAAACTGAATAGAACTTGGCATCTGTTTCTTTTTTTTTTTTTTTTTTTTTTTTTTTTTTTTTTTTTTTTTTTTCACCTTCCCAAAACTGAAGCAATCCCCTCCCAGCTGAAAGCTTTGCATAGCAACTAATATTGCTGCCAAGGGGACAGTGATGTGCTTGGTATCCTACCCTACACCACCAGGGAAACAGCTGAATCTTTATGGCCTGTGCTCACTCAGTTATTGCTTTGGTTAATTTGGCAAAATGATAGCAGTGCTTTTGGACTAGCTGGTGTCAGATGGTCCAGTCCAGTGGGCTTGGGAGGATTTCTGTTATGGGTTTTTTTAATACACTTATTTTTCACACTGCCTGTTGTGGTAAGATAGTTTTTTAGCTCTCATATTTGACTTGTGCTTAACAGTTTATTCCTGTTTAGTCTCTTGGCTCTAAGGAAAATGTTCTGAATGAAGAAAGGTGGATGGATGTGCTGGTGCACTAACCTTTCATTTGTTCAGTGTGCAGAGAGCATATGACATTAGACACTTGTTACATCAGTTTGATGAATTTTGAGAGAGGCCATGAGGCTGAAACAAGAACTTTTGCTTTGTCATGCTTTGCTTCTATAAGAGGAGGGAAAATGGTGCATGCAATACTGCATTCTTGAAGTGTTTGCCCTTTTCCATACTTTGGATGCTGTCTTCCAAAGAACTGATTATGTTTCATCACTGCTTTTCAGAGAGGCTCAGGGCTAACTGGTACTTGGTGGCAGGACTGGGCAGATTGGCAGAGCTGTTGGGGTGAGCTTGCACTATATTCCATGAGAGTTTTTCTTTGCAAGCATTAAATTGTACCCAGTGGGTTTTTATCTGAAATGCCAATCTGGACACAGAAGTAAAACCAACTCAAATGCAAATGTCAAGAATGTACAAACTTAAACATAGAATCACCACATCTTCTGGTGACCATTTCAGATGGAACCTTTTACATCACTGCACTCTTGAGTTTGTACATTTTTTCTGAAGCAGTTCAGGTCTGGGAGTGTAAGTGGATTTTGTTTGAGTAGGATGTGCCTTGTGCTAATCAGTTCAGAGTGCTTCCATAGCCTGCAGCATCTGCCTGTCAAACTTTGCTTGCTGGTAGATTGTTCTGCAGTTTATTTAGCAACAGCTGTTGGATTGGAATTCTAATGTATGAAAAAATTGATGATGAACTTCTTACCTCCTTTAGGCACATAGAGATGAAATCCAGCGTAAATTTGAAGCCCTTCGTAATAGCTGCACAGTGAGTATTAAATACAGATCATTGAATTCTTTTGAAATTAAGGCTAAAGAAACAAACAACTCACTTTATTTAATCCTTGATGGCACTAGTTCCTAATGTGGACTTCTGGCTTCAAGGGACTAGGAGGAGTTAGACGGATTGGATTGGATTTCTTGTAGGTTTCAGGTAAACCTCAGTTTGGAGGTTTTAGTCTGACCATGAAATTGACACTATTCTTCTTTTTGGAGAAGAAAGTAAATTCAAATAGCTCATTGCAGTGCAGCTAATAAGAATGGTGTAGCAGCTGCAAAAAAAGACTATAGGTGAAGATCTTTTATCTGGGTTTTAAGGAAGACTTAACACTGAAGAGGCAAGAAATGTTATGGTGATAAATCAAACTTGTAGCCAAAGAGCAGAGAGGACTCTAGGATCTTAATCTGCACCTTCTGTTGCTTGAGATCTTTTCACATGTTTTTAGACCCATTTCATCAGCCCAAGACAGATGGCCAAGGGTCTGTCAGCCAATAGGGGTTCTAGCAGATTAACACTGGCTTCAGACTTATGGTGCTTCTATTCTTCTATTCTAGAGAGCATCTATTTTCCAGTCACATGAATTACAAAAGGACCACAGTCCTCTGGCTCAGCACTGATTACCAATCTTTCCAGGCTTTCTCTCCTTACCCCATCCCACAGGCAGGGATTATTGCTGCTTTTTTTTTTAAATCTTGATAGTTTCCCTACTTCCAGTGATTCCCTTCAATTTAATTTTTCATGCTGTAGGACTAAGAATCTAATGGGCAAGTTTTCATCTTCCAAGAGTATCTTATCAGGATGAGAGTTACCCTGGTTTCCTCTTTTTCCCCTGTTGCTCTTTAGCTTGAAGCAAGGGAATTCTTCTGTTCACAGTACATACTGATAGGAAGAAATGAGCAAGTAGAGCTTAACAAAAGGTGTTAACCTCTGTCCAAAAGAAATCCTGCACAAGAAATGTTACTTTTTCTCCCTTCTTCATTTACTTAGACTGATCCTCTAGCTCCATATGTACTACCAACTATCCTACATCCAGAGCTATCTCCTTGTTCAGTCTTGCCCTTGGTACAGAACAGCAGGTTCCTATGAAGATCCTTTTGACCTCCATGCAGCCAAAAGGCAGCTGTGGAAAATCTGTAGCTTCTTTTAGCTGCCTTTCAGAGGTGGTAGCTCATTATCTAGTACCACTTGGGTTCTGGAAGTGTGGTGAATGATTCCAGCACTGGACTGACCCATCACATTTCAAGAACATTGGGACCTTCAAAGGTTTTGGAAAAAGAATTTCTGGAAGTGTTGTGCATTTTAAGACCCTTCAATGGGATAAGTGAGACCAGACAGCCTTGTCAATAAGAAATTAATTAGTTCCTAAATGAATAATACATGCCCATCATGCATTCTCTTTCTAGCCCAGCAGAATGCATGTATAATTTAACTGACCACAGAGAGAAACTTTCTTCTGGTGTTTTATGAGTAGTTGGAGCTCTTCACAGAGAAGACAACCTTCCTTCAGTGAGGGAGCAGAGAATGTTTATCATGATGCCTTCACTAGATGTTTCAACTTCATTTTTATCTGATTGTGCCAGTTTGATCCAGGCTTTGCTTTTTGGTGACTGTGATTCTACTTGAAGGTGATTAGACTTTACAGACCTTTTAAAATAAGAGACACTTCAAGGGAATAATTGTAATATGCTTCTACTTATGCAGCATGATAATGAAGGGGCTTCTTTTAGCAAGTTTTCAAAAGATATCCTTTCTAAGATGAAACAAACTCCTTGAACTAGTCTGTCAAACTGTGGTATGGAATTACTTTTTTTTTTATTCAGCTTATTGAGAAGCCCAAATCAGTATAAGAATTACGAAAATAAGATTAAATAGGAAAAAAAAAAAAAGATTGAATTACTTAAGCACTTGAGTCATACTCAAAAGATAAATAAAAATATTTAATCTACTTTCTTTGGTATTTCCTCTGTTTCTCCATCTTTACAAAGGTCACAGCCTCCAATTGTAGGGAAGGTTTACACCTCAAATGTGTGTCTGCTTTCTTTGTCCCCTCATTGTTCTTCCTTTTACCGAGGTCTCTGACCAAGCAGATGATTTTTAGGTTCTTCTATTTGTTCATGTAAAATTGGTTGTGTTTTGGGGTGCATCCATAGAAACCATTGCTGTGTTTTTGGTCGTAATTTCTGCCTTGTTTGTCAATTTATTTTCAGTTGCTCTGGTAGCTCTGCATTGTTTCATCTTGTGACATCTCTCTTAGGGGTCAAAAAGCAAGTGCTAGCTTTGCTTTCTCTGGTTCTCAATTGTACAAGAAGTAAAAGGATGCATAATTACACTAAAAAGTAGAAGTGGTAGTACCAGCTATGGGTACACACAGATGCATGTGGGCATACATGTAATCTTCTCACAAAGACAGCTCATCCAGCAAAGCTGTTGAGGGAAAAGGAGTATTTCCTATGGTTAAAGAATTATTCTATCAAAAATATAATCCAGTTGAGTGCTAAAAGTATTTTCTAAGCAATCAGATCTAGAAATAAAAAGACATTTTCTTAAATAGGAAATTTATGTATTTGCCAGATGTTTCAAATTCCTCTTAATTCTGGTTTGTTGTTGGATCATCAACACATTTGAAGTTAAAAATGCAACTAAGTTATCTAAATTATAGTAGAATTGTTTAAAAAACAAAAATATCCAGTAAATGAGTAGTAAAGCCCATCAAAGTTTAGAAATAAAGTATCTTATAAAGTATTTACTACACTCAGCTTAGTAAAATACTATTGCTATTCCAGGGAACCACCACCTGAATCTTTTAGCTTCTTTCAGGTAGAGGCTGCTGGTTTTACTCTAGCAAGGAGAGTGCTTTTTTTCTTAATACTAATTGGATGTTGCATTTCCATTTACTCAAGATTTCTCCACTAAAACAAGGCTTATCTCCCCTCCCTCCTTCAGGCTCTTTTGACATCATCTTGTGTTCCCATCTTGAGCATCAACAGGCTTGATTCTGCACTTGTCTGTGAGATTGGATATTGAGGGATTCCACCTGCAAAGCAGTTAGGCACGTGTGTAACTTCAGTCATGCATAAGCTCCTGCTGACTTGGGATTAGGCTTCTGATTCCATATTTGGCTCCATGAGTTGGTCTACAGGAATAATTCCTGCTCTTGAGAACTTCCAATATTGTGTCTAAAAATGTTACATGCTTGGATGCCAAATTATGTTTCAGAGTAAAGAGATCTTGCCCACTGTCACAAGGCAAAATCTTTTCTATGGCTTTGTAAAAAAAAAGAAAAAATAGATCTATAAAATTGGCTGTTGGGTAGGACAAGTTACCCCTGATTCTCAGGAGACAGAAAATGTGATGGCAGATGCCAGGTACAAGAAGTTAGGGAGCTTTGTAGTTTTTGTATCCTGCCAAAAATCAGGGCACACACTTGTAGGGTGTTGCTGAGGAGTTGCTGTGAAGGAAAGCACCGGGGCTTCCCTGTGCACAGTGACATTGGCATCCCTGGAGAATGAGGCAGCTCATCTAGGAGAGACAACAGAGTCTCCTGTGCTGCTCTATCCTTCTTCCCTGTGTTTGAATGATGGGTTGGTGTGGGAAGCAGAGGAATGCAGACCCTGCAGTGTCCTACCAAGTCTGCAACTACTGGCAAGAGCCACGTCCTTCAAGCTGAGCCATGGTGAGATTTTGGAGACTGAGAGCTCCATGTGAGGTAGGTTTCAAGCCACAGATGTTGTCTGGCTATGGAAAGAGGCAGAAAGTGAGGAGTTCATAGTTCCATGTTGTTCAAACAGGTAGAGATGTAAGGCTGGTGTGCAGCTGTGGCTGTGCCCATGGAGAGGCTCAGGATCCCGCTCCTTTGCAATGCTTGGTCTTTCTCTGCTGGAAAAGCTTTGACTCTCCAATCCAGTGTGAGTAGGTGACTCTGCTTGCTGTTGCTTCTTCCTCACAATAATTTAGGGCTGAGAGAGGTTTGGGTTTTTTCCTATTTCCTTCAGACAGCTGATTTTCTAGTAAAGATTAATGGGGGCTTGGGGAAGAGTGGAAATGATAGAGTAAAACTGTGCATTAGTCTGGAAGTTCTGAAGGTTGTATGAAAAATTGCCTTAAACTCCAATAGCCAGTTTATCTTGTTATCTCCCAGCATTTCCCTGCCTGTTTGGTGGTGCCATCTAAGAACTGAAGGAGTAAGGTTATGGAGAGGTTTGCAGGCTGCAGTTAGCAGTGTTCTGAAACAGCTGCTTTTTCCTTTCATTATTTTTTGGTTTTGATACTTGGGTGAAATTTTGTTCACTGTGTTTGACAGCCAAACCTCATCACCATGGCCCTGAGTGGCTTGTTGCTCTGCTATTGAATTTTGTGATCCATGCTTGGAGAAGTTTGCAGGGCCAGGTGTAATGGTTGTGAACCCAGTCTCATGATCAACACTTTACTGGTTCTGAAACTGTGCAGTGGGGAGGGGATTGTGCTGACCATGGGCACTTTTGCTGAAGAGCTGTTATGCTTGGGCTGCTCTGGGGCATTTCAAATGAGATAGAGTTTCTCTATCCATATAAAGAGAGTTTGTGTGCTTAAAAACTTGTGTGTAGTGAACAGCCTGGCAAGATTAGCATGGGCTAGTTAGACTGTATCTCTGTTTCATGGATTTGCTGTGATGAAGGTGTGCAGAGATTGAAGAGAAAATGTCAATTGCTCTGTAAGTGATGATACAGTGGCTGCCTAGACTGGCCAGAATTGCTTTCCAAGCTTTCCAAGGGTTTGGTTATTTTATGAACTTTAAATGTGAGGTTTTTTGTCATTTTAACATGGGTTTTCTAAAGGATAAAATAGTGGTTTTTTATAGACTTCCCTTTCATATACTTCAAATTGAACTCCAGAATAGCTCTGGGCTGGTTGTTTGGTTTGGGTTGGGTTTTTCTGGTTTGCCTTTTTTTTTTTTTTTCTTGGGGATTTCCTTAACTGAAAAGAACACCTAAATAAATGAACTTTCAGGCGCAGGAGTCTGGCATGGGTTGTATGTATGTTATGCCTAAGGCAACACTTCCTTCAACAGTGGGGGTTTTAGCTGTGTTCTCTTTTTTTGTGGTTCTCAGGGCAGGCATTGAGGTGGAAGGTTGGAATTGATGATCCTGGAGGTCTTTTCCAACCTCAGAGTCTATGATTTATATCCCACCATGTCCCATTGGCCTGTGTCAGTGTTACCCATTGCTACTTGGGCTGTATAGTATTTATAAATTCTATAACCCTGCTGGGCTATACAAAGCTGCAGATAGCTTTAAAAATTAGGATTTGTTATCAAATCTCCCTTTTCCATATGAAAAAAAAAAAAAGAAAATGGTACTGCTAAGAACAAATGTACTCTCTGAAAATAATTTCTCAATCTATATAGATTACATTATGTAAGTTAGAATACATTTGGTATTGAAGCCAAAGCATTTTGGAATTGTCAATAAATGTACTGTTAGGAATATATTCAAGGGGCTCACGTCACTTCTGGAACCCTTCTTTCCTAACTGCTTTGTTATTTGTCTGTGAAGTGTTCCAGAAATATCCTATGGGGTAAAATGGAACAGTGAAATATAAAAAGGTCTGGTTTAATTTTAGTTATATTCAGGGAAAGAAGTCAAAATCTCAGAACACAGAATAAAGGTGAATGAGAGCTTAAGTTCCAGCCCTCAAGGGATAAATCCAACTTGAAATACAAATTAAGTAGTTTGACAGATTAACTGTGTGTGTCACCTTATCCATTCTGTGTTTCCTCCATACCAGCTTGCTTGTATTTCAAAAGATGATTTCTATATAAAGTACTTTTATTAATATATAAAATATATGTGGAAGAAACCATGGCTGTATAAACTATATCTTAAAACTGCCTTGATTTGTGATGTGGTTAAATGTAAAAACAAGTAGAAGAAAAAGAGATTCTTATCCATCAGTTAGTAGAAATCTCAGATGTTACTTGTAAGAATGGGAGGTAAAACAAATGCTCTTTTGTTCCTTTTTGTTTGTATAAATACATTTTCAAGTTCTTACCCCTGTAGCAACATAGCCACTAACACATCCTGATGGTGCAGTCTGCAGTCTTTGCAAACTTGACATGCACAACACAGAATAAGATGTATATTTGGAACAGGACAATAAGATTGCTCAAGAAACAACCACACAATCAGATTTTCATTCAAAACCTTGTGTTTTAAAGCAGGAGTCACTTTGGAGTCACTTTGATTTGACCCTGAACATATGGGTAACAGCAACTCCCCTTCACCCAGCAGGGAGTCATGTCAGTTGAACTTTTTCAGCTGACAGTTTAACAATCAACCACAGTTACTGTAGGTCTAGGAGAGGCATGGTTAAAAGGCTGCCAAAATAGGAGTTACAGATTCTTCAAACAGAAATGGTTGTCATCTTTCCAGCTAGCTGAGCAGAGCTGTGTGCTCTGTGCTCTACTGCTTTAGATATTGAAGTCCTTTGCTTGTGTAGGAAATGGGAACATTTAAATTGGAATGTGATGCCAGCTGTGCTCTGGGATTTTAGCTTTTCCCATTTAATGAACTATCTTATTCAGTTTTCTTTGACATCTAGGCAAAAATGCCTCTAGAACATATTTGTAAGATTCCAGTGTGAATTAGATAGATTTAACTGGTTTCTGAAATTCTTCATATTGAGCTGATTTCTTATACTAAAGTTTCTTTCTCTTCTGTTGTCATGACATTGTTTTTGAGGTAGAGGAGGTACAGGTCCTTATCCATCCAATATCCATGGCCTTTCATTCATGAAAATCAACTTAGACTGTGACCATGACCCCACTGTTATTAATAGTTTTTCTTCAGCTTGAATGAGAATGTGGTTTAGAGTCTATAGTATAAAGATATTCTGATTAAACAAATGGATGCTTCCACTTCATTAAAGGCAAGGCTGTTGTCTTTGTTGAACTCTCAGTTTTCACTGATTTTCTGTTAGTTGCCACCCTTTTTTCTTTCTTCATGCATCCTTTGCTGCCATCCATACTGCTGTTACTTGATGGAATATATTCCTTAACATTTTTTCTGCTTTTCCTGGTTACACACAGTGACATCAACAATTTCTAGGCAGATTCAGCAGGTTGTGTTGCCTCCATTGCACCTCTTATTCTGTTTTCTTAACTATCTCTCTTTGACACTCTGAGAGGTATTGGCCTCATTTCATTTAAGGAGAAACTGAGGCCAAAAAAAAGTTTAGTGTGCTTTGGCAAAGGCACACTAAGTCAGCAGTGGATATGAGAATAACAGCAGAACTCCTGACTCTCAGCCTAGTGCTTTAGATGTGACAGGTCTCTCTCAAAGGGAGTGGAGCATCTCCCTTCTGAGGAGAGGCTGAGAGAGCTGGGGCTCTTTAGCCTGGAGAAGAGGAGACTGAG
>JAOEGS010022534.1:0-45253 GCA_025447755.1 Corythornis vintsioides | reverse complement strand
AATTATTTAATTTTGTATTAATTGTCACTCTTTAGAGTAATGGAACAAAGAGCAATATTGGGCTCTTGGGATGAGCACAAGTAACCTTTGGAACAGTCTCTGATACAACTCCAAATTCCTACCCTAGAATGCAGGAAGTGGAAGATTCGTAACATACAGCAGCAATCCAGAATTTCTGTTATGACTTCTGTGTCACAGGCATCATTATGGGGAACTCAGTGCCAACTTAGATGCTCCACGTCCAGAATTAAGGTCTCCTCTGCACAGACAGAATAAAAGGTTTGTAAAGGAAAAATGGATCAGTCTTGCAAATAAGAGTTTAAGTAAACTGTAAATTACAACAGTTTAGACTCTTTTGAGCTAATCGCTGGTTTTGGCCATTAATCCTCTGCTGTAATTCAAGCCATAATATATTCATTCACTTTACTCTTTTAATTATATGCATCTAATGACTATGACTAGCCTTTGTTTCTCTCTTGTATTCTGTCTTTCTAAAAGATTGCATGACCTGAGCTTACAGCCTCAGTGATTGATCTTTAATGAAGTGTAGGCAATGAGCCTCATAACTTCCTCTTGCCAAATAAGCTTTCATTTCTGACAATTTTGCTACTCCTTGGCATTATAAAGAAAAGCATGTCACTTTGGTTAGAAGAGTTTCTTGGTGTTTTATCTGTTCCTCAACCATTGCATTTCTGCAGTTATAATAACTTTTTCATTCTAAAGAATACTCAAGTGGAATATCCTAGAATACACTTTAGAAAAACTTAAGCAGGCCGACAGGCTGACTCATACAAGATATTCAAAAGCACTTAGCATGTGGATAATATTATACAATGCTTAAAAATATCTTTCATTGAAATCAGTATCCATTCTTAGATGGCATAAGTGTCTATCTGATCCAAAAGAAGCATAAGGGCCTTCGTTTACCTCTGCACATTGAGAGCTTCTAAAGGACTTTCCTGCCCATGTCTTAGCCTGGGAAAGGCTATTTCCCTAGAAAGGTTTTATCCTTACCGTTAGTTGCTTTCCTTTCCTATACAGAGCATACACTGACACCAGAGGTCTTGGGATGTTTGCTTCACTGTATTACCTTCCATTATTTGGAAAAAATAATCTGTGATTAGGACAGAGTTTAAAAAAACAAACAGAATTATTCTGCTGACCCCAAAGCTGAACTGGGTAGAGAGGAAGGAACACTGTTAAGCATTTCTGCTTTGAGCAGATAGACATCTTCTGTCATAGCTGATAGCTATGTTGAATATTCAGTAGGAATCAATGTCCTGGTCCCTTGTGAGTTATAAAGCTGTATATAATTTTGCTATACTTGCAATGTGACTCACTTAGGCTGTTAATGATGCTTAATATTGGATCTGGGCATGAAGGTAAAACTTTGTTCTCCCAAGTTCTCTTAACTAGGAACCTTCCTCACAGTTTCCAGTACCCTTTAAGGGTGGGTGGGAAGTGAGGAAATACCACTGAGTATTCAGACCTGTAAGGTGGTGAGAGTGGAACACAAAGATATAGGCAAAAATGCATTGTTCGGTTTTACAGGGCAGATTTTGCCTTTTGGAGTGGATGATTTTCTGTCATTTTAACAAACTAACAACATACACCCATAGTGTGAGCTAATCTGCAGTATTGCATCTCATCTGCTATGGGGTGTTGACCTTTGTCCTTAACTTCTATAGTCATCTGTACTACTGACGAGATACAGTATCAGCACCAGCAGGACATAGCTTAGAGGTTTTCCTGGCAGATATTCAGCATGATGCTATGCTATCAGGCAAAAGAATTGCAGTGTGTTCTCATGGCTTCCCAGATACCATCAAAAGGACAAAGAGGCTAATAACCAGATACTCCCTTAAGTTCTAGAAATAGTTCTTCAAAATCAATAAAAGTCTGTGGTGGTTCAATTGGAGAAACAGACTTCACTGAAAATATCTGCCCACACAATCCTAAGAAAATACATAAGGTGGGTGAAAAGTTGGACATGAGTCAGCAACAGGGAGGTGGTTGAGTCACCATCCCTGGAAGTGTAGAGAGATGTTAGGATGAAGGTTTGACTTGATAATCCTAGAGGTCCTTTCCAACCATAATGATTCTAAGTCTAATGATTCTAACATGCACTCACAGAGCAGGAGCTAATCACATCCCAGGCTGCATCCGAAGAAGCATGGCCAGCAAGTTAAGGGAAGGGATTCTGCCCCTTTGCATGCTGAGACCCCACCTGGAGTGCTGTGTCCAGCTCTGGGGTCCTCAGCACAGGAGAGACATGGACCTGCTAGGGTGGGTCCAAAGGAAAGACACAAAAATGATCAGAGATCTGGAGAACCTCTGCTATGAGGACAAGCTGAGAGATTTGGGATTGTTCATCCAGGAGAAGAAAACACTCTGAGACCTTATTATGGTCTTTTAGTACTTAAAGGGAGCCTATCAGAAAGATAGGGACAGGTTGGTTTTTTTTTATCAGGGCTTGTTGTGACAAAACAAAAGATGATGGTTTTAAACTAAGAGAGGGCATATTTTGGTTAGATGCAAGAAGTAATTTTTTACAGTAATGGTGGTGAAACACTGGCTTGGGCTGCCCAGAGAAGAGGTAGCTGACATATCCCTGTAGACATTCCAGGTGAGGTTGGACAGGGCTCTGATCTAGGTGAAGATGTCCCTAGTCACTGCAAGGGGGGCTGAATTAGGTGACCTCTAAAGGTTCCTTCCAATCAAAACCATGTTTCTATGATTCTATGACTAGAAAGGGTCATTGTGAGACTCTCCCTCAAGGAAAGACAGTGTACCTCCCCATCCTCCGACACACTGTCCCATCAGTGTGTTGGTAATCTGCAATACTCCATTCATAGTTATTAGGAGTTGGAAGGGACCTAGAATCTACATCTACTCCAACACCCCTGCCTGAGCAGGGTCACCTAGACCAAGTCACCCAGGAACAGACCTAAGCAGGTCTTAAGTGTCTCCAGAGATGGAGACTCCACAACCTCCCTGGGCAGCCCATTCCAGAGCTCTGTCACACTTACTGAGAAAAAGTTCTTCCTTGTGCTGACCTTAAACCTCTTGTGCTCCAACTTGCACCCATTGCCTCTCGTACTGTCATTGGATGACATTGAGAAAAGTCTGGCTCCATCCTCTCTACACTTACCCTTAACATATTTATAGACATTAATGAGGTTCCCTCTCAGTCTCCTCTTCTCCAGGCTAAAGAGCCCCAGCTCTCTCAGCCTCTCCTCATAATGCCTGATGACAAGAGAGAAAATAGAAGCAGTGGGGATGAAGGGAGCAAGAACCAGATGAATTAAAATGTACAGAGATCAAAGGCTGGAGCTGATGCATCATTTCAACCTTTTGCTTTGAGGAGACAATATTCTTAAACAATCACTGAAGACTCTTTTTGCCTCCTGTCTGCATGTTTGAATGGGATGGGATGGGATAGTAAGGATGCATCACTGGGATGAAACCAAGGTTCTACCACTTACATCATTTTTTAGGTGTTTTGAGGTCGCTTAGACTAGCCTGTTCCTATACATCTTCTGAGCTTCTCCATGCCTGACCCTGTCACACCTCGTCCCCAGAGGTGAAAGAACTGAAGTCAAAAGAAATCTGTTCCCATAGACAGAATTGCCTATAAGTAGTTATAGCACATTAAATGTATACCCGTGGAGCACCATCTACATTGGCTTGACATGAAAGGGATTCAGTTCACGTGCTATAAAACCATCCATAAAACAAATCAGAGTTTTTTAAGAGGGAGGTGCTTGGGAAGCTCCCCCTAGTCCTGCAGTTCAGATTGAAACTGCACTGCTAATGCCATGGTCTGACCACTGGCAGAAAATATAGGCATTTAAATTTTACTGCAATGTCCAAGAAAGCCCTGTGATATATTGGCCTGGTTTGAGTGATATATATTCTCACTTAGCTACACTCAACAAGATTTTGTTTTTTGAAGTATTTCATGGCAATATATTATCTGCAACATTGCTTTGAGGTAGGAGGGAATCCTTTCAAACATTTTGGTTTAATTGCATGAAGGAGTTTACTTGTGTGATTAGTGGTACCGTATGAGGTTAAGCATTGCTTTGGATGTTCACAGATTATCTTAACTCTTACTGATCTTCAAAGCTTACTGATAACACAAGGCCTGTGAAGCTGCCTTTGTAAAGACTGCTGTCAGCACTTATACTCTCATTTCCTCTCTCTTGTCTAGGATGTTCTTGTTTAGGTTTGTAGTCCTACATCAGTTTAAAGTAATAATGCTGATTTGTTAGTAGATACGGTGCTTAGAGACACAGTTTGATGGTAACCTGGCCATGCTGGATTAACAGTTGGACTCAATGATCTTGAAGGTCATTTCCAACCAAAACAATTCTACGATACTGTAATACTTGCATATGTGGGGGAAAAAAAAATAAATATCAACAACGGTAGAAATATTTCTGATTTAATATTGCCAGATGTTAGATATGTTCTAGATAGGGAACAAAGAAAACAAGCAAGAAAATGTCTTTGATATATCTTGATAGTTTAACAGTCTGTTCCTGTTAGCAGCCTTTCAGGGACTTCAATTGCAGTGAAGAGGCTGTCACCCAGAGATAGCTAGTGAGATATCTATTAGGTTGAGAACCACAAAGATTTTGCTGCTGTACGTATGTACTGACAATCAGGAGAGGAACTACAGGACTATGACAAGCTACTGTTTGCTCTGATCCCATCTGCAGCCCTGAATCCAGAACACTCTGTGGTCTCACCAGCAACAGCCTTCTTTGATCTGTGCTATTGTAGGAAGTCAAAATAGTATGGCAAAAATGTACAATGACAAGCACTATTCATCCCTATACCAATGCCAATGAACAAACCTGCTGCCTTCTTTTTGACAATGAGTATCTGTTACATTAAAGTTACACCTGGGTTCAGATACACCATATGAGAACTATTTGAAAATGAAAACCCTGACTGAAAATTGTAGCAAATCATGATAAAGTAAAATCGAAGAAAAGAGAGAATGGCCACCCATAGCTTTGAGACACAATCCTTTCTCTAGCAGAAAAATCAGTCAGAAATGTGGTCATAAAGAAAACTGGGACTTTTCCTTCATAATAGATGAACCTACCCAGTTTTACATACTTAGATAATAACAAATTATGCATATGCACGCAAGACCTTTAATATTTAAATACATATCTATATCAATGTATATAATTTAAAGCTTGTATATTTATAAAGAAATCTACATATGTATAGAGAAAGTCTAACTTTACCTATAGTAGAAGAGCTACTGTCTTTTGTCATCTTCCATAAAAAGTGAAGAAACATAGACCTGTCAGACCCAAACAGCAGGAGAGGAGGAGTCACTGTAACTTCATTTACAAGTCAAGTTCACTAGAGTTTAAGTTACTATGCTATTTTTAATAAACACCCCTCTTTACTAGATCTACTGCTTAATAAACAAATTCAGTAAGCAAAACACTAATTCTTATACATGAAATAGTTTAAAAAGCTTTATCAATCCTGTCAGGCAACTTAAAAAAAAAATCAACCTTCATGCATTCTTTTAACAGATTGGATGAGAATAGTGCTTTCTGTTACCTCCAACATCAACATTATCACTCCATTCTACATGACTTCAGATATACATACTGCAAGATGAAGTAGAAGATTAATTAATCACCTAAGTTCAGAGCCATCTTTTCTGGTAGACTTCTATAATTTATACTGGTAGATATCAGACCTCAGCCATCTCAACCTTACCCTGTTCAAAAACTCTTTAAAATCAACCATATATTTACCATCTGTCTGATCCTCTATACAAGATAAACATACAACCAAATATCATTGTTGTACAGAAAACACTGTATCAAATACAATAATATATTTATAGAAAAAGACTTGAGAGAGAATTCAAGATTTTTTTTAAATGGCCAATGACTCAAGGCTTGCCTATCAAAAGCAGTCAGAAAAATTTAAGAGTAGCACTATGGCATCACCAAATGACCATAAAAATCCCACCATTAGTTAATAAAGCCAAGTGGTTCCACATGCTCAATAGTCAAAAAGACTGCCCATACAATATGATTAAAGCATATGCTGGTACTGATGGCTGGGATCAGATTCTATCCCAAAACAGGTATGACACCAAGCTACCTCAGGAGTCTGCTATTACAGGTAGGTCTTCTACCTATCTTGGGAAATGGAGGTGCCAAGACTTTTGTTTCAGTGGCTGCATTGCAAAGGCCTTACTCAGGCCAAGGACTTGATACAGCAAATCCCTAGCAGCACCCCATCTTCAGTGAGTAACACAAGCAAGATTAAAAATGACCCATGTTCTATCAAGAATTTGCTCTGTTGCCCCTGGGCCTCCAGAGGATCTGGAGGTGGGATTCTAACCAGTCCTGTCCAGATGCAGCCTCAGGGCTTGGCTCTGATAACTGGGAAGGAGTTGGGTGAGAGGGGGCTGTAAGGAGACCTTTCAGGACCTCCCCCCCTCTGAAGGCTGCTCCCAGTCTGTGCCATGTCACAGACACCTCCCTCCACAATATTTTTGATAACATGTCATATAAATCACAAATCACTATTTTAAGATCTCTACCTTATTCATAATCACATATTGGAGAGCTCACAGTTGCTGTTACCAAGTCAATGTTCGGTATTTGTTTCTAGGCCACTGTTAACTGTCATTGTACCTGCAATGAGGTACTTACTGCCACTCAGGGGGCAGGAACCAAATCCTGCATAGCAGAATAGAAGCTTGGGAAGAAATTGTACTTCAATCACAGCATAAGCACTGGAAATTCAGTGCTCCTTAACTTCTGTGTGCTATTTGATAGCCCTTGGAAGTCATCTTACTTAAAACAATCAGCAACCCATGAAGTTGTCTAGAAGGAACAATTATGCAGCCATGTAAATTAAGAAATTTGCTGAAGTATAAATCACTATTCCACCAGACAATACAGAGGAGAATCCTAGAGATATGGATCTGCTCAGCTGTACATGTTGTGGCATGCTGTCACTGGGGACAAAATAATAGTGTGAAAATAAGATTAATAGTTACTGAAATTTTTCAAGGCATTGAGGTCAGATCTTGCTTGATGGAGATGTCAGACCATCAAACTGAAAGAGAAAGGGCAGGTCAAATACAGAACCATATTCAGCTCTCAGTTTCTAAGTTCCCTGTATTAACAGTGTAATTTTCTTTATGTGCCCTCAGGAACTTAGTAATAAATTTGCTGATAGAAGTTGAAGCTCATGTTCTTTCCTATAAAACACACTTATATAGAAAAACAGTATGTGAAAACTGAAAAATTCCTACCACTTCACCAAGCTTTTATTAGATTTAGAAGTTGATCTTGTTTATCCATCAAATTTAAAATGAGGATCTCTAAAACCCAAACTGCCCTACAAAATTATGAAAACCCAACATTAATAACTGTTCCTGCTCAGAACAAGGCCTTTGGAGCAGCAAAATGCCTCATTCCATGTAAGGTCTATGTTGCAAATAACGAACATAATTGCCAGTAAGAAAACACAGGGACTATGAACTACCAATATTCAGGCTTGCATCTGCTATTTTATGGAAAATTAAGGTGCTGTTCAAACTGTTCTTTTGCATGTAAATGATTCTCCATCACTTCTCCTGCTGGCCACACTATTTCTGATAGAGGACAGGATGCTATTGGCCTTCTTGCCACCTGGGCACATTGCTGGCTCATGTTAACAATTTTAATGAAAAGAACAATAATGGAATATATACAAATATGTACAAAACCAGTAATGAACCCAACCCCCCTGATGGTAATTACATCACCGTCACTGATGCTGTGGAATTGGCACAGGGAGAGTCCCAGACTGGGCCCCGCAGCAGACAGGAGCTATGTTCAGGAGCTGGATTCTGGCACCAGGTTAAGGAACACACCAATCGGGGTCAAAGGCAGTAAGGACAGAGTCCTCCTTGGTGCTCTGAGGGAGAAAACCCCTCAAGAGAGGAAGAGCACCACAACCCAAGCCGAGAGTCTAGCCGTCCAGCTAGCTTACGTGCTTTTCTCTTGTGCTTAGAGACCCTCCAGATCCCCAAGCTTTATATACTGGATATGCTGTATATGGGCTGGAATTCCTCATTGGTCAGTTTGGGGTCACCTGTCCACTTCTCCCTGCAGGTGTGGTCTTTCACTTTCTGTACCCCCAGTGTGATACACAAGTTCTAGCAGTGGCCTTGGTATCCTTGGTAGTAACTCCAAACATGAGGTGTTACCACTGCTAGAAGCAGACACTGTCTGCAAAACATGTTGCTAACTTCAGAAAGTGCACTTAGTTAGAGAATCTGAGCTGAAAAGTAATATCACCGAACAGAATTTGTTCAGTTCTCACTCAAACCAGGACAACCATCAAGCAGATCAACCCTCCCACCGAATTTGGTGCCATCTGCAAACCTGCTCATACTAGCAGATTATAGAAGGAAATCAGATTGGTCAAGCAGAAACTTGATCTCCTGGTTGTCCTACACTTGACATGTGAGTTCACTCAAGATGAACCTTTCCATAATTTTTCCAGGTACTGAGGTCAGACTGACAGGTCTGTAGTTCTCTTGATCCTCCTTCTATCCCTTCCTGTAGATGGGCATCACATTGGCAAGCATGTAAGACATCAGTTTACAAATTACATTTTCAAAAACTTATTTGACAAAAATATCAGTTCATCTAAAGCCAGGTTCAGGAACATAAACCTGAAATTATTAGGAAGGTTGTTTCAACCAGTCTGTGTTAAGCCTGTGTCTGTGTCAAGCCTGTGTTATATCTGAGTTCAAAGCTGCTTTGGCTGCAGTGTATATTTCTGTGAAATTGAAGCATGCGGTATCTTCAGACATGGATAAAAATAAACAAAAGTGGTGAAATCTACACATTGGAAAAATAATTTGTAACTATGCTCATATAATATCCCCTGTTACCTGATTCCATGAGACAAACAAATCTGAAACTATTTCAGATGTGATAACAACATAAACCATCATCCTGAGAGATGATTAATAATAACACCTGACGTATGTTCTACATATCACTCATTACTCCTGATTCTGTCGCCTGTGAAGACTGTCTCCTCTCTAACTGCATGATCCTGGAATTTTCAATCTTTCTTTATATAGAACATTTAATGCCTATTTTTTCAATTCCCTTCATTCCTAATGTTTTTGTTTGGTTTGCTTTCATTTTTTAAGAAGTACTGTTACTGAAGGCAGTAGCCACAGGAGGGCATACTATTGATTTATGAAATGGCAGCCTATATATTTGAATTTGAACTGTTGCTTTATGTTACAGGCTATCTAACTCCTACAGCTGAGTCCGACAGAGTATAGATCCACTCAGCTGTCAAAGGTGGGACTGGAGCTTGTGTATACAGATCTAGTCTACCTTTCAATGCTCTGGTTTGGATGAGGAAGTTAAGAGTCATTCAGCACAGGCTACAAAGCCCTCCTGAGAACCTGTGTACATATTTGGGCAATTAGGCTAGGCTAAGGTCTTTGTTGCCTTGACTACACTGCCGGGACTACCTGAACCACTCTTCAAAATGAGCTGGTGCAATGTACACCAGTTGGAGTCACTGCAGCCCTGCTGAGTAGCTCCAACCCTCAGTTCAAACAGGAGCTACAGAGAAAGGATGGAAGCAAACTCAGCTCTGTTCCCTTTGTTACCTGTTTTGTAACATGCAGCTGGAAAATAGGAGGTTTTTGTTTGTCAGGTAGATTCTGCACTGATGGAGCTCTCTGAAAAAGGAGAAGCCTTCATGCAGCAATAAGGGCAGTGTATATACTAAGCATTCAATACTGAGTGTGCATATGTAACATGGTACCTAAGGACTCTTATACTTTAAATACAGGAACCTGACACTGCTGCTTTTCTGAAGAAAAAAAAAGTCACACATTTAAGTGTATAAGGAGTAAGTACTTAATTTTAACCATCCACTTGCAGTAATATTTTAATTTCTACTGTAGTTTACATGATATATGTTAAATTATCTCATTCTGGCTCCTGTTTTTGTTGTGAATTGTTTACTTGTGTTTCTTCTGAGATACATAACAGGGCTAAAGATAAACTCTGAAAATGTGGGGAAAAAAAAGAAACCGGCATCTGTTTTTGCACTGTAACCTTCTTATTCTATTTGTACAAATATAGAGCAATATGACTTCAAATATCAGGTTGGAGTCATACCTACTGATATAATTCTGAATATGACAGTATCAAGAGAATTCAGCTAGGAGGGAAGCATGTTTAGACTTAGATACTGCATGAACACACTGTAAGACAGACTTCTGTATAAGGAGCTCACCTGTGTACAGGAGACAGAAAAGCTGAGAAGAAGCAAATATTAATGCCTTCATATTTTGAATGGATAATATAGCACACAAAAACTTAATGAATTTCCATGTCAGCTGATTAAAGTTGGAGGATATTAGGTATCTAATAACTCTGAAACTGCAGACTAAATTTATGTGTCTAGTTTGCATTTAATTTAGGAACCAAATTCTAAGTTGCTGAACCTCAGTTGAGAGCTTTATCTAAATTCATACAAAATCAACCAAAACCAAAAGCCCTTCCTCTCACTTGCCCCTGCCCCACACCCCCATACCTCAGAAGAAACTCACAAGCATTAATACTGCTATTTTATCAGTAGTGTCACTTGTGTTTCAAAAGATAATACTAATGACATGTCAATTGATATAGTGCATTTATGCTTGTTATGAAATAATTTGAGACAGGTACCTTAGTTTTGTACCTTTTTCATTCAAATAGTAAGAGCTGTCATTTTCAAGATGATGCACAATGGAGACACAATTGCTATTTAAAACATAAGACAAAAAAAAATCCTTTTATATCCTTGCTTTGAGCTGGTGGCTTAAGAAGTCAGCCTTGATGATGCAAATAGCAACAGAGCCTTCGAGCTTAAAAGCTATCTTCATCTTGTGTTGAACAGAGCACAAACTGAATTTTAAAACCAAAGAGATGGGGCTATGCAGTTGCATTGGCAGAAAATCTAATTTTCAAGCTGCCCTTGGGCACCAAGACCAGCAGAATATTTGAAAGGACTATATAGAGGATTATTGTTTGATCCAGGTTTCAAGCTCAGAGTTCAGGATATTCTTCACTTTCTGTTGATAAACTCTCATAGGCAAAGCACATTGCCTTACCACTCCAGATATCTTCCTTCAGATTAGGTGAGCTTTCAGGGAGCTGGATACAGATCAGAGAATGACAAGATACAAATAGGACACAAAGAACAGTTGGAACACCATCGTCACTTCTGTGTTATGATTTCTCTTTGTTTTGTTATTAAGATTGTTTCAACCAGAACAATCTTATCCTTAGTTCCTAAAAATAAGTCTGACTACTAACTGTAGGCTGCACTTCAGCATTGTCATGGTAAAAAAAACACACACAAAAAAACCCCAAACCAACCATCCAAACAAAAAAACAAACAAACAAAAACAAACAAACAAAACAACAAAAAAACCCCAAAACATAAAACCTGTCCTGTCTATGAACAGTTATGACCAGCTATACATGAACGGTTTTAATTTACATACACAAACATCCAGATTCATGCATACATCCATTGTAAGTACTGTTGCTGACTGGGAGATGGAAGTGAAAGACTTGAAAGAGTGTTTTCAAGCTAAACTTGAAACAGAAAAATACACTCAGTAGCTGTTTCTATTCATTGAAAAACAGTGTAACAGTCAAAAAATGTGCTGTTCTTCACTGGGCATTCAAGAGAAATTGTTTGTAGAAAACACAGAATTAACTTTTGACAAAAGGAGAAAGCTTACAGTGAGCAGAAATGAAGAAAAAATAGAGTCTCAATTAGCTTTCAAAGTCTCTGATAATTAAAATCATTTAATAAGAAGCTCACTCGTTTCACCCTAAATGTGCTAGGTCAAAGAATTCTGTTTACTGAAAAGACAAGTTTCATATTTTATCTGTGAATATATAGGGAGGATTCCTATAGTAATTCAACTTCATGACAGAGGAAAAAATTAGTCTGGACAGAAAAATTGCTGATATAAAAGACTTTCAAAGTTAGCTTAACCACTTTATAATAGATACAAACTTGACTGGCAACCTGAAGTGACAGGCACTGTAATTGAAGAGGCTTAAGTTAGAATCAATGACTGAACTTTAAAGTGCTAATCAGAGTCATAATGTTGATCGATTTTGAACAATTTTAAGCCTACTTATCAAATGATCCAGACTGACAATTAGTAAAGCATTAAAATAATGAGTTCAGGAAAAAACAAAGGGTATTGATCTGAAATGGGGAGGAGGAACAGAGAAAAGACAGAATGCTTGAATTTCAGAATGAAAGATTTTTCTTAAGTGATGGAAACACATGTTCACTGCTGCTTAAATGCAGATAATAAACAAAAACTTAATTATAAAAAAAGCCCTACTAAGTTTAGATGAGTGCTACAATGAAATAGTGGTGATGGGAATTATTCATAGTGAATAATGTGTCAGAATTTATAAATATTTCTGGCTGAATATACATTATCCAAACAGTGCACGTATCTACAGATATTATGGACATTTTTAGAAGCCTGTTAGCCTTTGGAGCACTGTAGCATTATTTTATGTATGTATTCTGATGCTACTGGCCATTTCTAATTCACTTCTCCAGTTGGGCAAACTCAACTCTTCCAATATATGGAACTCTGGTGCACAAGATCTGTCCCAGAAAATTTTATCACTATTTTTCTCTATCAAAGTAGCTCAAAGCAACTGCAAGCATAAAGAGAGGGAACTGTCTTAATATCCACTAACAAAGGAAAAGCATGTATATGTTAAGCAAATGTCTACCAAAGACGAGACAGCATTGGAATGCATATGGAGAGAAAAATTAGAACCATTGAACCAGTTCAAGTGATGAATGTGCAAATCGAGACACTTTCACTTAAACTGACATATGTCCACTCAACACAATGCCTGACTGATGTACTTTGAAACAAGATATGCTGTGAATACAAATAATCCCTAAATAGCAGGTCTGAATTCATGCACTCTTATAAACTAGAGAGTGAAGTTTAAAAATTAGCATTCATGAATCATCTCTATCCTAGCTAAAAACAGAAGCCAACAACAGCTTTGAGGAAAACATTTAAAAAATCTTTAGCAGGGTTAGCATACCAGACTAATGGCATCATCTTAAAAAGACTAATTTTACACAACACCAGGTCAGCTATTTGTGAAAAACACCATTTCAACTATACTTTTGACATCATATATATTGGAAAGTGAATTGTTAACAAGAGGGTAACAAATAGCATCCAACAAGGGCTACTCTCTAGATTTTTTTTCTTGTTGCAGTTTCGAACTTGTCTGCAGTCACACACTGTCTTTGTTTATCTCTCTGAAACGAAAACATGTTCTGAAACACTCAATGCTACTTGCACTTTCAACTCTATTTTTTGCTGGCTTTGTAGGATAAAGCTCTTCATGGAAATGACAGAACCTCTAGTACACGCATCAGTTGTTCTCTGGCTGCATCAGTAGAATCATCCCTGACCTACTTTCCCATATTTTTTCCATCTGCACTTTTTAAGTATGTTCCTATTTACAGGTATGCCACTTGATGTCTTTCATCTTGTTTTTGAAAATGTTTCATATATGGGAATTTTTCTCTACTACTGACCTTTCCAGATTCCATTATTTTGAGACTTCCCTACATGTTATTACAAATAATCACACTTGTTTAGGTCAGTGACTAATGATCAAACTAAGAATGAAACAGCCCTGTTACAGACCATCAAACGGAAAAGGAAAACTTATAACTGCCAAGTCTGAAGATTTAGATATCGAACCAAAACTGAAATACTTCTTTTATACCCTATTCAAAAAAAAAAAAAGAAAGGAGGAGACTATAGGCCAGTGACATCCTGGGGTGCACCAAGAAAACTGTGTCCAGCAGGTGTAGGCAGATCATCCTCCCCCTCTACTCTGCCCTTGTGAGACCACACCTGGAATACTGTGTCCAGTTTTGGGCTCCCCATTTTGAGAGAGACAGGGAACTACTGGAAAGAGTCCAACGCAGTTATGAGGATGATTAAGGTACTTGAGCATTTCCCCAGTGAAGAAAGACTGAGTGAACTGGGGCTGTTGAGTCTTGAGAGGAGGAGAGGGGACCTTATTAATGTCTATAAATATCTGAAGGATGGGTGTCAAATGGAAGGAGCCAACCTCTTCTCTGTAGTGCCCAGCAATAGGACAAGGAACAATGAGCATAAACTGGGGCAGAGAAGGTTCCACCTCAATATAAGGAGGAATTTCTTTACTGTGAGAGTGCCAGAGCACTGTAACAGGCTGCCCAGAGAGGCTGTGGAGTCTCCTTCTCTGGAGACTTTCAAAACCTGCATGGATGTGTTCCTGTGCATCATAGCCTAGGTAGGGATCCTGCTTTGGCAGGGGGGTTAGACTCAATGATCTCCAGAGTTGACCTTCCAACACCTAACATACAATGATTCTATAGGTTAACAAAACCGAATACTGTGAGCAAGATACAAGCCTTAGCCAAGATGTTCAGGTACACCTCTGACAATGCAAAATATTTTGAATCATCTATAAATGCTTCAAAAGAAATTCGAGATTAACCAAAGGAACAAGAACTAATGGTGCAGGTTAAGTCATACTTTTTGAATCAATGGTAAATACACTTTCAAAATATATACCTCCTTTTTTCTTTGTATAATCAGAAGATAAAACACTGAGTTCCTCTGAGTTCAAAAATTTGAATATGTGCTCAAATAAAAGAATCATTTGGCAAAGTCAGTGAAGGTAGTCAATACAAGCAGAATTTAACTTAACATTTCCTATCCAGCCTCAATTAATAATTTATGCTTCATTTAGAGGCATTCTACACCTTCCCAGATAATTCTTAATCCCACCATTTTTTATGATGGAAAGCAACCATCTAGAGAGACAAATTACTACAGAAAAAATAATGGGACAAAAATAATGTTACTCCTAATTTGTATATTCTAAAAATAAGGCAAATAAAGGAGATCTATAGATTATACTGTCTGAAACAACAGCAAAGCCCATGCAACAACACACATGGGAAAAATAAATATCTTTAAGAGAATTCTTGGGATATGACTTAGCCAATAGCAGCATCCTGATTTTCATTTAAATTTTTAAGATGTAATGCCAAAACCTCAGCTGCTATAAACCATCATTATTCCATTTAAGTCAATAAGACTTCATTAATTTACACTAGTAGAATGCTTGGTCAATAAAATCTGCAATAAAAGGAAAAAAATGAGCAGATGGCAGCCAGAAAGATTAAGGGACTCTGTGAATTTAGCCAAAATAGAGAATATAACAAAACAAGGCCTTTATTCTTTGAGAAATAAACTAATGGACCTCATTTGGAAAGTGCTGTAGGAGCAGGGGCAGAAGCTTCAACATTATTTACTCTTCTGACACATAAAAGAATCCAGTGTACAGACTGAAACTTAAAACCAGAAAAGCGTACTTTCATTCAGGGGACCCTTTAAAATACCAGTATACACTTGTGCAAACCTCTTCAGACTTTTCTTCATCTAATTCCCATATGCCCTAACATATGTGTTCTTTTTGAACTCTGATGTGACTGTGCACTGTACTATAATGGGGCACTATGGACTTTTATGAGCTAAGGATGACTTGTTGCTGCCTTAATAAGAGGAACATTCACCCAAGAACAACTACACACCATAATATGACTCACCTTACAACTGCAGGAAGCATAGTTCTACATTGCCAAATTATTTTTATAAGCTAATTACTGCATGGGTTTTTTTGTTCTTGAGTTTATAAAAATGTAAGCAATATGAGCTAATTTACTCAAGGAACAGGAGAGCGTATAAATTTGAATTTGATTTTTGAACAGGAATATAAATAATTCCAGACACAACTGTTGTCATTCTTGAAGTGCTTATAACTTCATTTCCGAGAGTAAAGGATTGGCACCTATATCTACAGATAGCTATAATTTTGTGTACACAAACAAAGTTCCTGTGAAGATTTGCTTTGAAAGAAGTATAGAAAGCTAAAATATTAAGAGTGATTTGCTCCCCTGGGACCTAGTCAGTTCCTCTTCCATCTTAGCTTTAATTCAAGCAGTTAGCATGCTAAATATTCTTCAGACCTATCAGAAAAGTATTTATACAGCTATGCATATCGGACAAACAAATTTGTTTATCAGCAGTGTTTTTTACCAGATCTTTCCAGGGATCATTGACATACTGAGGAATTCTAGTGGTATACATGCATCATTACATATCTGGAGGACAAATATGAGGATAGTTGCACAAGTAGTTTTCTGGTCTAACTCTGAAAAACTCAATAGACTTGGTATTTGAAATAAACCTTAGGTCTGCTATTTGTCATTATTGAGAAACATTTCTGATGCTGCTACAAATAGATGGACATAGGTTATGCTGTTTCTAATCATTTGAATTTCAATCATTGTGGACATTTTTAATTAATCCTGTCACAGTACAGAAGATAAGGATTCATACATACATACCTCTATATTTTTTAATACATATTCTATCTCATTACTTACATAATATGTAAGAGTATATGTATAAATTTTTATATAAGCTCCTTATATAAGATCCTTCTCAGTCCCACAAAAAAAAAACCTCAAACCATAGGTCTGCTCACACTAAGATCCTGATACACCATAAGAAGGGTTCTACCTAGAGAGAGGGGTGATGGCCTATTCAACTCATTAAATGCATCAGGAGTGAGCATCAAAGAGAAACTGCATTCTCTTGACCTTTCCTTACTCAGATTCCTGAAAACACTTTGTATTGTGTCTTTATTTTCCTTTAAGCATTTCTAAATTAAAGATACCAACTTAAGTCACTCAAAAAGTGCTGCCTTGGGTGTCCAACTGCTGTGCATTCACAAGCTTTCCTTGTGTCTCCTCCTCCCTCCTATCAGTACTGACCTTAGTCTACACTTCTCACTTTCTCTGACAAGCAAGACAAGACAATATGGTGTCTCTACATATGAGATGAAAGCTTTCCACTTCCCCTTCTACCTAATGTTCATACTGAAATATTAAAAATCTCTAGAAAGCAGCACACAGTACAGAATTTCTGTTCTGATCCTGACTGCAAATGTTCATTAATATAAGGAATAGTGAGCACCTGACTGTATATTGAAAAGCTGCAGCTACAGTGGCAGTACCCCTTGGGATGTCATGTATCACAAAAACAGTACTTCATGGATCTGATTAAAACAGCCAATTATTGTGTATCATGTTATTCTGAGTGTGCCATAATCCGCAGAGTATTCTTAAATGTCCAGAATTATTTGCCAATGGTTCTTACACAAAAGACTTAAACCTACTAAACCCAATTATTAACCATCTTAACTAAGGTATTTTACACTCACGAAGAGTTGCCATTAGACTGAAATAAAGATGTCTCCTCCTTTTGGTATCTATAAAGTTTTTTGGGAACATAGGAAAATACCTAAATGGATATGAAATCTAGCTAAATTTTGTATTCATATGTCAGAACAGCTAACAACTTTGTGGCCCAACCCAATGTCACTGGATTCTCAGAACAGTTCCTTCTTTTCAGTGATGGACTTTCAGGTGTCATTTTAAGAACCAGATCTTAGGCAAAAAAAGAACTGGCCATTTCTATTAATAAGTGCATCTCTCCAAGTCAGAGATAACAAAGGAGTAAACATTCTTCCATTAGCGTCAAAGTATAGAAAGCAAGTATGGAATTATTTTACGAGTAAAATCTTATCTCCATAGAATCTCTTTCCTTGCCTTAGTATTTTCAAATCTTTTACATACATGGACAATATTGTTATATGACATTAAAAAGCATTATACTTTAAAAAAAATGCATTTATAGGATGTCATAACAGAAAGTTGCTTACTCACACTGAATCACTTAAACAAGAAGAAATTATACAGTCTATTAGAGCACCTGAGAACTGAGCAACACAGACAACCTCCAATGCCAGAGGCACAGTTATTGCTGCCAGCAGAGTTTTAATGAAAATACTTCCTGAGATTTTTTGCTCCTTAACACTGAGGGTTTCTTTACCTTCATTTAAAGGAAGAAATGAGAAAAATACAATTATCTGTTAGCGTCTCTTACTTTCCTAAGTACAGCTATACAGAGCAAATAAAGAGCAATGTTAGAAAATTAGCCCACAGGAAGGATGATTAGCTGAGTTAAACTGCCACAACTAAAAAGCCGAACTTGTTCAGTTTTAAAAAAAAAGATACTTTCTTTATCATGTTGTGGGTATGCAGCCTGAGACCAATGGAGCACTTTATGACAAATATGTTTTCAAGCAGCACCACAGAATTTGCTAAAAGTTAGATTTTTCAGGTTTATTTTTGAGTTCAGATATAAAGGACTAATGTTGCAACCACAAACAATTTTTTTTAATAACTATCCTAGTGCACTATGGGGCCGTTGTTTGAAACTTCTTGTGTTTTTCCACGGGGGGTAATACAAAAATTCTGTTAAGAAGATATTACTACAGGAATTTCTAGCCATTGAGCATGTTTGCACTCTTGCAAATTCTGTTAATTCCTGGGTATAATGCAATAAGGATTCTGCAGAGAGTGTGGAGTGGCAAACAGAAAAATAGCACATATGATGTTGGGTTCAATTCTGCTCCAAGCATGAGACAGTGACAGAGCTTGTACTGTAAAGACAGTATTTATTTGTCTCTATGAGGCAACAAATGTTACACTATACATAAATATCACAATCACATTATAGTTTCAACTTATACTAGCAAGAGGCGAAAGAAGGCTATTTCCTGCATTTGGCATAAAAGTTCCACAAAAGTATATTATATGTAGCATACAACATGCTCTTGATTTTTTTAAATGCCATCAATTTCCTTTTGATTTTAGAAGCTCAGCTGATAAATGCACTACGCTGTTTGGACAGGAAAAAGCAATGGAATCACATTAGAGGAAACACAGCTTGCATTAGATTGTGAAGAATTTGATCTTGGGGAGTAGGGAGATGCAGCATCTTAGAGCAAAAACTCAATGATGATCTCACAAATTCCCTTCATGCTTTTCTGAACATGCACTGTGGGATTTATCATAAAAAAGCCTAATACTTCTAGACGTCAATGTACTTATCACCAGTACCCTGAAAATAACATCACTTCTGTACCCCACAAAGATATTAGCACTGAATGCTGGGCGATAATGAGTTGAAGCCTGGATACTCTTGTACATTTGATCTCCTGCTTTCCTTATTCCTACATCTGAGTAGACCTGCCCTGGCTATAATTACTCTTGCAAACACCAAGTGATATCCACTGGCTGCACATTACATCAGCTTTGCATTTCTATAATGCACTGAGCATACAATGAAAAAAGCCTTCTTAAGTACAGCTTTACCCTGTAAATAAAATACATTTAAAATTTCCACATGTAAATCCTGTCATTTTTGCTTTCCCAGAGCAGGCTCTAAGACATCTTCTTGTGCAGGCTCTCTCTTGGAGATTTTCCCTTCAGCTCTACTCCATAGTCTCTATTACAAGAAACAATTGACTCCTTCCCTGCTGTCACTGGTTCCTCCATTACCATGGCCATATAACTAGAAAGGGTATACCTCAAAAAAAGGCCTATCTCTGTATAAGTCTGTCTGTCTGAAGGACCAAACTATACCTTGAAGTCTGTTGTTGCACTTGTCCTGAATTGTTGTCTGTGTTTGCTCTCCCTTTTGAAGCCCAAAGAAAAGCAATGGTAAGACAAGGGCATACACTGAGTCTGAGGTACTGAAGTGATACCTTGAGAGCTCCTGATTTCAAATTCTGGCCTTTTATAGCTGTGCAATAGTTCTTGGTTTTGCACATTTTCGAGCTTCTTGAGCATTTCATGACTTCCAGCCATAAATTCATTTAAAACAACATAAAATTAAAATCTCTCAAAGAACTTTTTACTCATCAGAATACCTCTTTTTTTTTTTTTTTTTTTTTTTTTTACCTCTTTATTCCTGCAAGAACATACTAAAAAAATGGGAAAAAATCCAAAAGAAGACTGAAAATTATTGATATAATTTGCAATTCTCTGTTTGCAACAAGGTTTGCCCAGAATTGAATGAAAACATGGACAAACATATTTACTTCAGTAAGATACCTGTATAGGAGCCTAACTATCCCAGTCTCCCTATATTAGCAACAGACAGATAAGGAGAGATGGGATGAATCATTCCTGGGATGTGGTTATCTCTGTACTGATTGCAAGTCACTCTAAGGTGACCATGCTTCTAATTCAAGTTTTGCACCTGTGTCATTAGATTAGATGAATCCGAGTAAGAAAAGATGTCAAGATTTTTAATATAATGAGATTAGTACATGGTCAAGAGGCAGATAAAAATCCATATCAAATGTCTCTGATGTGTGTGATTATGTGGAGCACAGACACTACTCCTGGCAATGTGTGTTCTTTGGTCAGATTATTTAAAATTGTACCATTTGTGGAAGATGAAATCATGTATAAGGTACAGTTATTTTCTGAGCAATGAAGATGGCACAAAAGTCTTTGATTACATAGAAAAGAAAGCACCCCTTTTTGGGAATTGTGTTAGCATATGATTTAAATGTAACTTGAACTAACATATAAGAATCAAATATAATCATCAGAGAAAAAAAGTAAATGCACAATAAAATGGAAGAATTATTGTATCAGTGAATAAAACAAAGCAGTTAGTTACCTTTCCAGTGTGTCTCTGCCTTTTTATTTTATACTAGGATAATGCAGTTTCAAATTAATTATTTAAGGACTACAAATTTCAATAAAACAACAAAGATAAAAAAACTAAAAGTATACAGTACTTTTAACACTATTGCTAAAGGTACTTCGAAGGGCAGGTCATATTTGACCCCCAAGCCATCTCCTAACCACTGAGTTCTACTGTTTGAACCCCCTTAGTTTGAGTTTCAAGACACTGCTATAAACTAAACTATTGTGTGCTTAAGGCAGGTGCAGCCATGAGAAAAGAAATATCCCTACTGCTCTTTACACTTAGTTCCTAATGCATCCCACTTTATATGAACTTCAATTTAAGGAGTAGCTTGGTAAAGTTACTCCCAGGGCAAGACATTATTCTTTATTATTGTTTGGCCTATAGGTTCTGTTTAAAACAAAGAAACAAAAAATCTTGTCCTCAGTGTCCTTTAACTATTAACCCACAAAATATTTTATTAACAAACAAACCCATTTCTAGTTTAGGGGTCTGACTTTTTTCCACTGAGATAACTGCTAAAACTCCCACTGACTTTGAACATGCAGTATCTTGCCCTTCACAGGAACACAAGAGGCATCCTGATTCACTGACTGTGAAAGGCCAGATTTTATTTCTACAGGCCACTTTTCAAAAGTTTCTCTTTTCTCATTAGAGGGACATATTTACACATTTATGGGCCCAAGAATGCAAAGGTGCCTTGAAACAGTTGTCATGGATTTACCAATTTTAAATGATTCTTGACCAACCTGATTGCCTTCTATGATAAAAAGACTGGAGTTATGCAGGAGGAGGAGGAAAGACAAGGTGATTGTATTTATGCTGTCTTTAGCAAGACTAAAGACACACAATATTTTACCACAGAAGTCTTTTATCCAAGTTACTATTTCACAATCTGGATGGGTGAATAGGTAGATAGATAAAAGTTGTTTGGATGATCAGGTTGGAGGGCTATGGTTGGTCGATCATATGCTGCCTGAAGATCAGTAAGTAGTGGAGTATCAAATGAGTTTATCCTGGGACCTGTTCTGTTTCACATCTCTCTTAATGACCTAAAGGAAGCAACAGAGTAGACTCTCTTCAGGCTCCCTGAAGATATCAAATTAGAGGGACCAGCTGAGATGCTTGATGACAGAGATGCCATAAAGAGGGTGCCAGAGAGGCTGGAGGAACGGGCCAACAAGAACATCATGCAATACAACATTGTGTGCCCAGCCCCACAACAGGGAAAGAAGACCCTCCTGCAATGACACAACCTTGTCAATAAGTTTGCTGGGGAGCATCTGAGACAAAAACTCTGGTTGTCAATGACAGGCTCTTAATGTCAATGCATACTACAAGGAAGAGACAAATCAGGTATCAATTTAATTGAGAGGTTCAGACTGCATATAAGAAAAAGCTTTTCCATCACGAGGACACTCAGGTATTAAAATAAGTTGCCCAGAGAGGCTGTTCAAACAGCCTTCATTCTTGGAGGGTTTCAAGTTCTGACCAAAAAAGACCAAATAACTTAGTGTGTCGTAGATGTCTCTGCTTAGATCAGGAGATTGGGCTAGACTGGGTCTTTTCCAACCCAAAATAGATTGTGAAATATGAATGCAGAAAAACATAATAAAGAAACCTTCCTTTAATTCCTCAGTGCTTGGCTTTGCAACCATAGAACCATCTGAATGTAGGAGGTATATGCAGAACTCAACAGTGCTGGAGTCCATGAAGGTTCTAAGCAAAGGGATGGCCATGAGCACCTTCCCTACTCATATCTAACCCACACACTGGAAGACAGACAACCAATACTATTAGACAATCTAGGAAGGACTTCCACAGCATCAGGCTTCATATAATTGCCCTGAGTACTATGTCTCTTAAAAATGTTTTGTTCATGAAGAACAGCAATTATCTTCTTGAAAATGATACAAGAGAATGGCTCCATATCTGTAAGAAATTATACTTTTTCAGAAAGGACAGAAAATTATTCTTTTCTAAGTGAGCATGACCCATGAGGGAAGCAAGATGCATGAAAAACACTCTGACAGGCATAGCAACTTTGTATCTTGGATGTATCTTCACATTATTTGATTATTTTTTTTTTTTTAATTTCCTGTGTTTTCCTTTTCATGTTCTGAAATACTTTTGAAAGCATTTCAAAAGCTTAATTCTCCATCTCAAGCCACTTCAATATGCAAACTTCAATAAGGAAATAATATTCTGTTTACTATACAAATAGATAACATTTTTAATTGAAATCATATTTCTGTGTAATGTCTCACCCCAAAAAGCTTTCAGGCTCCCGCTACACTTTTCTTCAATTGCTCCCTCAGTATTTAAATTATTCTGTCTTGAAATTATGAACAATAAAACCCTCTTATAAAAGGTACACTTGCACTTACAAGTTTTCTTTTCTATTATAACATTACAAAAAAATACTATTTTGAAAACAGAATTGTTCATTTAATCATCTCTGAAATCACAGTGTTTTCTGCTTTACATGTTCCAACACTATTCACTCAGTTGCTCCCTGAATATTATCATATTCTGTCAAAAGATTTTATAGGCAGCAAAAATCCTCCAATATATATAAAGCACCAGTCCTAAACAGATGCCAAAGTTTCATGAAGGCCAGGTAGCAGTGGAGATAAATGAATAAATAAGGGATACCCACACCATACACTTGGAGTTTGTTTTTGTTTGCTTCTTAATCTCCAAGAACGTAATAGGCAAACAAGATTAAGTGTAAAATCATTTCAAATTCATTTAAAATTAATTCTACACTCCTGTGTAGAAGTAAATTCTTCATATTACTTAACTGTTGGTGACTAAAAGCAACAAAAACATTAACTGTGTAAATCCGTAACAGTAAGAGTAGCAAGCTAGAAGAAATTTACAGAGGGAGAGCTAGTCATCTGGTCTTCTAACCTGGACACAACGTGGCACTATATCCTGGGGTATGTTTAATGTCTTCAGAATGTGACCCTTGTCGACATCATCCTGGAGGGATTCCCAAATTCAACACTGCAGCCTACCTGAAGAATCTTATTTGCACGTGGTCTGTACGCAGTAGGTTGGTTCATGAGCATGCACTGGATTATCAAAATTCAAGGTGCTTAGTTTAAATTCATTAAGTCCCACATTTCATTTTTGCAGATGCATATGCATTGCTACTAGTCAACTAGGGAAGGAAGACAAGTGTTTTGGGTGTTTCCTGGTATGCCTGGAAACAACTTTTCACTGGGGTGTGGGCATCTGCACTTGGGGCTTTGAACATCCTGGTTGGGGTTTCACATCCTCATTCAACGTGGGCATGCTCACAGAGCCTAGTGTTTGAAACATAATCTAAGACACCTAAAGTATGTAGCAAACAAAACCAAAGCTTGACTGTTTTCTATGACAGCACAACAGTGAGGGATGGCACCGTATCTGAAAGGCAAGACAGTCCATGTTTTAAATTTTGGGTACTGCAGAGGCACTCTCAACACTTTGTGAACAGCTTAAACACTGCAGCGCACATTAGCAAGAGACTGGCATAAGTGAGCAACAAATTTAATTTCCATGAGATAAGCCAAACAGAAAGGGCTATGCATTTCAAACGAGAAGCAGTGCTGTCTCTCAAGGGTGCTGTATGCTGAACAGATCAGCATCTCACTCACTGACATTCTCTCCCTCCATACAGCAAAGTCATACAAAAAAAGTAATACTTTTACAAGACATACCCAACTGTTGTCCCAAACATCAAACACAAAATACTTATTAAAGAGAGGATCTTCCCTAAATAAAATACTATCAATTTCCCAGATTGTCATAGACAACTGCTAGAGGAAGGCAGCACTTCTGACACCAGATATTCAAGCAGAACTAAGATAATCCAATATCTAGATCTAACTATATACATATGAAAGAAATCAAGACCTACTCCTTTCTGTTGCAATAACTCAAAAGAAGGGACACTGGTCTGGATCTTTGAAGTCTGTGGCAAAACTTTGTTCCATACTGTGTGGAAGTAAAAAGGCTGAGCATGCACTTTTTTCTATCATAGATGGATTGCCTGATTTTAATGAGCTAAATGCCTGCAGCTTTTACAGCTGTGGAGACTGAAGTCTAAATTTTTCCAGGCAAAAAATAGGCTAAATTCCTCTTTATCAAAGTCTTTGACAATAGATGTGTTATTTTCAAAATAGCAGCAACATATCTAGAATATCAGTAATATAAGCTAAAACATTGCCCATTTTTATGAAGTCTTATTCACTTAATCATTGCTGTTTAAGTACATAAAAGATTACATAAAACCAGAAATAATTTACCAATGGATCCATTTCTTGCTTATATAGCTTCCTAGCACAAGTAGAGAAGCAACAAATTTAGGGTCTGTGACCATGCCAACTTTTCCAATCTCCAGAACTTTCAATAAACAGGAATTCCTCCCTTTCAAAATGTTGTTTTCATACCTTTCAAATATTCAACATTATGTAAATGTAGATTTTTCTCCAGAGTTAGCAACTTCTGTGAATTCTTACCAGGATATCTGAAAACTCTTCTATTTTTCTTTTTAATCAGAACATCTGAAAGTAAAATGTGGTTCTTTTTTTCCTCTATGAGGAATAGAGAATTAAAAAATCCCTGCACTTATAAAAAAATATTCAATTAAAATTATAATGAAAGTGCATAAAAAAAATTTATTCCCTGGCTTTGAAAAAAAGAATTGGAGTCTGTAAGTACATTCAAGTAAAGAATCTTTCATTGTCACCCTAGATAATTTACAACTGTTGAGACCTATTTCAAATTTCAAAAAACAATTATTTCTATCACTTCATTTGTAAAATTGCAGGTAAGGTAAGATCTGTCTTATGGGTAAAAAGTATACAGTATATAGGTATTTATAGAGGCTGCCCCCTCCGGATAGTTGGAATCCCAGAAACCCTCAGAAAACAGAACAGA
Source organism: Corythornis vintsioides (assembly GCA_025447755.1). Taxonomy (NCBI): domain Eukaryota; kingdom Metazoa; phylum Chordata; class Aves; order Coraciiformes; family Alcedinidae; genus Corythornis; species Corythornis vintsioides. The sequence goes on along the minus strand of JAOEGS010022534.1, from coordinate 19,548 downwards.
AAAAAAAATATTGAAAATGAAATTTTTATCATTTTGATTGCATTTATTGTGAAAGAATAGAAGACAGCGATGACAAAAAAAAACCCCAAAGATGTTAAAAAAAAAAATAAACCATCAAAGATGAATACATTTAAAGTAAATCATAGGATGGTTAGAGCTGGAAGGAGCCTCCAAAGGTCATCTAGTCCAGCCCCCCTGAAGTGAACAGGGACACCCTCTACTAGACCAGGCTCCTCAGAGCCTTGTCCAGCTTCACCTTGAATATCTCCAGGGATGGGGCCTCAACCACCTCTCTAGGGAGCCTATTCCACTGTTCTACCACCCTCAAGGTAAATAAATTATTCCTGATATCCAGTCTAAATCTACTCTTCTCTAATTTAAAACCATTACCCCTCATCCTTTCACTACAGGCCCTTTAAACAGCCCCTCTTCAGCCTTCCTGTAGGCCCCCTTCAGGTACTGGAAGGTGGCTATAAGGTCTCCCCGGAGCCTTCTCTTCTCCAGGATGAACAACCCCAGCTCCTTCAGCCTGTCCTCATAGGAGAGGTGTTGCTTAAGCTTGTACTTTGAACAGAGAGGATAATTAATGGTTTTGAGAACTTACAAAATAGCTTGGCTGACCCTCTACTCCCAAGGGCTGGACACTCAAATGACTTCTTTTTCCTATATTCTGATCTGACTCAACAAGTAGCTGTGGTTTTCATGCAGAAGTTGAGATCTGGCCTGCAGAAAGCCAGATCAGATGATCAGAACAGTCTCAAAACAGTCCATCGCCTGTGACAATAGTGGCCTGCATAACTAAAAGAAGCTTGACTTCAGAAGGGAACAGAGGATAGAAGCATATGATTTCAGAGTCTTGGATCCAGCTAGGTAACCATCCAAAGGTGAACTTTAAGTCTTTCTCACTTGGGGGAACATTCTAAGTGTTAAATTTCAAGCATGTATGAGATTTAAGTATTATGATTAAATATCACTTACAGTGTTGTCTTCAAGAGGGATATTTTCCTAAAAACTGATCTGTAGTGATAAAGTTAACCTTTTGGAGAAGTGTGTTTTGTTAGTCTACACTGGGGAGGATGCTTCAGTAGAAATCTTTCACTGAGTAATAGCAGTACTTCTTGTCTTCCCTTCTCAAGCACCTATACTTAAGAATAGTTCAAGCATCAAGTCAGGCTTCAAAAGCCTTCTTGACACCTAATCTCCTACCTATATCTCAAACCTGATTTTGAAATAAAGATTCATTTTCATAAATAAGGATACATTGAAATAAATATTTAAGTGCTATTAGAGGCCAATGCTAAGGATGTCCAATAGAAGTGCATGCATCAGGCCAAAGAAGAGTTCTGCAGAGAAAATTTCCAGCTCAAGGGAAGAAGTTTCTCTGCAGAGCTGATTCTGTCACTGCAGCAGCTCTCACACTATAACAGGATTCACTGAGCACATGCCTAGGCCTTGCTCATCTCATCAGAGCTTCACCACACTGTGGAGTGGGCTAAAGCAAAATCAGAAGACAGATCCTTGCCAATTATCTCCTTCTCATCATCCCAGGAAATACACCTAGGTTGGATAAGTGTGCAGCAAGTAAGAAGCTTCTGTCTTATAATTTTGTCATCATATTACCTTTTCATAGCAATAGTGGAAAAATATTGGATGGCTAAGCATTTGTTTTGCAGAAATGCTAGATAACTTAGACAATAGATTACTGAGGCTTTAGCTTATAAAACACCTCATATTTTTATAAACAAGACTGGAAAATCAAATGTAGGTGCATTTCAAACAAAAAACATAGGCCTGTCTTTATTTTAATATCAGTGAAAATGAAATAAATTTCTTGGTTTCAGTGGACTTACTGAAGTCACCGAAGCTCCTTACAGCTACTAATACTTGGAAAGATAACTGAAAACTTAATGCAACCAAGGTCTATCATCAGCTAATGTAAATTTACTTACTTTTGGTTACCACAACAATAGAGGCAAAAAAAGCTAAGGTGTAAAAAAGATTTCAACAAATACAGTCAGGAAATAAAATCAAGACTATAGAAAGGCTGGCTTCTTTTATATTTTTTAAGGGAGAAAGCAATTACAAGGCAGAAGCTATTACAACAGAGATATGAGTGCACAAGTATTGAAGTAAAATGTACTGTCTGCATGCAATAGAGAACTAATAAGAGAGTTCCACATCTCACTACACACTGGTTTTCGCTACCATTAATCCTGTCAGTGAGAATTGGCATTGCTGTTGTATCATTATTATGCTTAGCAGTATTATTGCAAGAACAGGGCCAAAAAAATCATCATGGACACCTTGCAGTGGCTACCTTTGTGCAAATGAAACATTTGAGAAGGAAAAGCACATAGAGAATTTCTTCCAACTTCACCCTTAGAAAAAGCAACTGTATAGGAAAATTTGTCCTGCCTCCTGCTTGACAGCATCATAAAGTCCAAATAAAGCATCTCTCAGAAAGCTGGGAGAGACGTAAGTCCAGCTCTCTACACTGGGTACCAGCTGCTACACACACTCTGTATCTGATAGCATTTCTCCAGCAAGGAGTGCAGTCACCTGCCAATCCTCAACTCCCCCACAAGCCTTAGAGGTGATGTAGACTCATGGTTGCCTCAGACTGTACATTACTAGGCAGACTTCCTAGACCAAGCTTCAAATTCACCTCCACACTTGCCCTGCTCTTAAAGCACTCCCAAGTAGTGCTTTAATATTTCTAGAAATATAGAGGAAAACAGGAAAGACAACACTTAAACTTATGTACTGTCACAATACTTGTGGTGCCACATGAAAAGCAAGCTTTTTCAGTATTGTAGAGTTGCATTTACAATTCATTGTCCTGGCAACGTTGTGCACAAATCCCAGCAGGAGTCAGCTAGTAATATCCAATACATTGAGATGAGAGTATTTCCCCAAATGTCTTTGACTTTCCAAAGCTACTGTCAGATTGTTATTTAGAAGAACATGCAAGTACGCTAATCCACTGAGGTAAAACATTTGTTTATAGATACAGGGTCAGTTTGGTGAATAATCAGTATGAAAGTATGTGCTCACTAGAATTTATTATTATATTTTAGAAATAATTAATATTAATATGAGTGGGCAAGGGGAATGGTAGATAAAATATTCTCTCATCTATAATAGCCTCCTAGTGCATACTATTTCTATTTTTCCTTAGAACAGAAAGATTTAGGTCAGAAAATATTGCTCTTGGGAAACAACTAGTTCATTTACAAATCCTCCTTGGAATGAACACACTCTTGGCAGGTTAACATTTGCCTAAAGGGGTCTCTGATGAGAAGAAAAAAGGAGTTTGGTTTCCATCACAGTCAGTCCATTAGCTTTAGCCTAGATGAACACACACTCAGCATTCAGAGACAAGAAAAAAAGACGTATCCCCTCAAAACAAGAAAAAGGAGGCAGGGCAGGGAAAGAATGCTAGTAGTATTTTGGTAAACAAACAAGCAAAGCACAAACAAACAAACAAACACATGTAAGAAATCACTTTGATTTTGGTTTGTGGTGGGTTTTTAAATGGTGTAATAGCCCCTGCTTTAATTACCTGGCTGGTATGGCATATTTAATGATTCAACCTCAAGGAAGCAGCTTCTTTTTCAAGAACTTTACCTTCTTACTCCCTCTAGTGATCTGAGAAATCATGCACAATTTTACTTAGTCTTAACCATATTATTTTACTCCTTATTTGTTTTCTCTTCATGTCAAACTGAAGTGACTTGATATTGACATTATTGAAATAATTTGAAATTTAAACCTTCACCTGGCATACCACTAAGTAGTCCAAATTGTAACATCCTTTACATTGCTCAAAATAGTATGTCTTACCTTTAGAAGGCAAAACAATATTCGTACTTGAGAAACTAACTACAAATATATGCATTACTATACATTACTCCAGTTTCTTCTAAACAGATACTCTAATGAGACACTGGTATCATAGACCCAAATTATGATAATCAGTTAAACTTTTCTAGAACTAAAGAAAAAATATGTGTGCACATTGTACTTAGTTCCTTGTCTGCATCATGGTTCAAATACATAAAAATTGTGACTATCAGCTTCAAGAACACAAGCTTCTAAGCTTAAAGGAAAAGCAAACCTCCACTAGCTGTCATCATTAACACTTTGAGCCTGCTTTATATGGCAGTATTCCTGAATAATGAATGCCTGAACTACTTGATTATGTATGAGAAGCAGTACTGCTACACTTGCACAGGGTAGCAAATAGCAAATTCGTATTATTCCCCAAACACCACTACTATTACATTTTAAAGGTTTATCTTTACTTTTAAAAAGAAAAGTTGTAAAGCTCGGACCTAAACCATGAACACAGAATGACACACTGGCTGCCTGTAACTCCAGTCTACCCCAAAACAATGCTGTTCCCAGGCACATCAGTGGAACAATTTAAAGTCTAAAACATCAAGCTAGCAAGACAAGACTGTGTTAATTAGCTTCCTGATGACTAGAAGTACTTATTCTATCAGCATCTGTAGAATCTACTGTGAAAAACATTATTCTGTGATCAAAACATGGGCAGAGACTAGAAAAATAGGGCTTATCATGTTTCCAGTCTGACTTCCACCAGCAGCAAGCTGGAAATATCCTCATGGTAATAAAATGTAATGGAACCAAATCTTGTGCTGCTGCATCAGCAAAATCCTCCTGCCATTGCCTAAATTAGAGATGGGGAAGAGCAGAGCCCTTGTTTCTTGTAGTTTTCAAAGACACTTCTAAAACCTACTTTTTCTTGTAGAGGAACATCTTGGAACAGAAAGATAACAAATAAAACCTTTTATAATTTTTTTTCTAACTTTACAAATTACTGTGGCAAGCTTGTTATAGGCAGTTCTGCTCTTAATACATAAGTGTTATTTAAAGTTCCCATATCTAATCAAATGTCATATTCTTTAATGTTACATCCACAGGGCAAAACTTTTCACTTGTGTACTTCAATTTCAGTTCCATTTCCTTCACCATGACATGTGGCTAAGTCTTGGAAGAAAGATTTAAGGCAGCTGCTGCACAGAAAGAAAAACTAAGATAACGATGAATACTAGTAAAAGCTTTAGTTTCATGCCTAAAGCTGAATCACTGATACAGTGATAGATCTTTTTGATACACAGATGTACCTTTTGAGAAATCAACTCGAAACACTTTAAAGGGTCTACATAATGTTGTCTTAACAAACAGGGTCATATTCCCTTCTTTAGAAAATCAATTCAATGTGAATCAAGAAAATGACTCATCCTTATTTCTTCCCAGTCTTTAATGTTTTTTGGCTGCTCATAGTTTGGTTTCAGATCAAAGAAAGATAAAAGCGGATTAAAGATTCTTCTGATCTGTTATTCATATCTGACCAAAATATATTTCCTTTTACCTACTGCATAATAGCTCATATTATGTGTTTTATTGTGTTTTGGGGAGAAAATGGAAAACAATATGTCTAAGGAAAAATTGAGATTAATTTCAATTTAGTAAATAATTTAACTGCAGATATCTCCCCCCCCACCAAAAAGAAACAAACAAACAAAAAGCCACAAACAAAAAACCCCATAGGAAATAAAAAAGAGGAGGAATAACAAGAAAAACAAAACAAAAACAACAAAACCCCAGGAGAATGGCTTAAATTTTACTGGTTTCTCAGCAAATATTATTTGTTATTCTTTGGAAGAGACAACTGACAATGTTTTTGAGTAGATACATTTCAATAACTTCAGACCAGATGACCCTGATTAAGAACATATTACAATATATGGGAAGTCCATGCAAGGACTATTCCTTTCCCTGAAGAAAATAATAAGGAAAAAGCATGTTATATCCTGAACAGTCACAGTCCTGTCTTTGCACAGCTGACAGTTGACATAAATGTTTTTTGCTGCAAGAAGCTGAATGAATTAACAGGTCCTTCTTCAACTAACACTTGCTTCTTTGGCACAACAAAAGAATAAATATGAAGGAATAAAAATATAACACTTCAAGGTATTGTTCATATATGGTTGCAGTGGATCAGAAACTAGCTTTGGAATATTTTTTTTTATCTGTGATACTTGAAACTTTTCTGTAAATATCTTTATTTCAAATATAGACTTTATAAAAGTTCACATTTCTTTGGACTAGTCAAAGGGAAAAAAACCAGATGCATCAAAAATCATAACATTTCTCATAGCTCTTCTAATCAAGATGAAAGAGACTTGCAATAATGTATATCAATATCTAAATTAAGTATGCACTTAATATAAGCTGTTTTGCATTCCTCATAATATATAAGGCTCAAGAATACGGACATCTCTGCTCCTCCCATCTTTCAACAATTACAAAATTCTTTGCAAGTTTGATCATTATTTAGCCTGCCATTGAGACAAACCCAGCTTTGGATTAATGAACAATAACATTCTAAATGAAATGTAACTGTGAGAATGCTTAGGTTTTTGAAATTTAAAGACAGAAGTAGTAATGAATGCTTTCCTTACACTTAGCACATAGAATAATAGAAATGGCTGCAAGCTAAATCATTTTAACAATTAGAAATATATAATTAAGGGCATTCTTTATTCACATTTAGATTTAAGGTAGAAGTCTATAGAATATATAAACACAATAACTCACAACTTCATAACACATTTCTGTGAATACTACTTTTAAAATTTACTAGAAAACTTTTTTTTAATATAAAAATAGTTAAGTACTTCTAAGTTACACAGTTGCTGAACATCATGAAAAATCTAATTGCATAGCTTGCAAAGACTTTTAAATATAATTTTGTGCATTAACTTTTACTATCTGTTCATCAAAAACATGCAGTTAACAAAAAAGAGACAACTAATTTTGTCTCAGTGACCAAAATGTAAAAACCTCTCAGCTCTGGGACATCAACACATTTCAGTTACTAGTTGTCCACTGATAAGTGCCACTTCTAATCAGTTAGCTTTGAAATGGGAAAAAAACCCTCCAATAAAATGACACTTCAAAATATAGTGCATTACCTCAATTCTTACCTTTCATACACTGAGAATATTCTTTTATCTAAATTCAACTTGTTTTGGATTCACATATTGCTAACAGAATTATTCATAATAACAGACATCTAAGAAAACAATTTCAGGTTCTTCTTATTAGACAATTATCATTAGCTACAAAGTACTAGATGACTACAACTCGTCAGTTAGATCATTACATGCATACTCCATTTGATTCAGAATAAATGTCACACACTCGACTCAAGTTCTCAGCTATAATTATTAAAAGCTTAAGAACTGGCTCTGAATAAAAAGAAAAGCAAAACAAAACACAAACTTCAAGTTTTGTAGAATTTTAATCATGTTCAAAAAGATTTGAGTCTGAGTAGAGAGTTTAGTTTTTTTCAGAGGGTCTGGTTATTGTATATAGTAAGGTATGTAGATCAGGCATTAAGTAGTGACAAAATTCTATATGGAAAAATGTTTGTGATTTCTCTATTTCAGCATAAGCTAGAAGTAAAAGTGTGTCTAATAATTCTTGAGTTATGCACATTACACTTATAAACTAACATTATTGTTTCATTAGGTGTGTGAAAGGAATCCTTACATCACAACACATTAGAGGACCCTATTATTTTCCTGCTGCATACTGTATAGTTAGTTGCATCCCAAGGCACTTCTTCAAATTGTCCATGGTATGCACCAGCAGCCTAGCAGGCAGCAAAATTACTTCTATATACTGTACTACATATGGAATAGATTAGATGAATACAGAAATTTCATCTATTGATTTAGTCCTTTGCTTATATAGCTTAAATTTCATAGAATCAAAGAACATTAGGGGTATGAAGACACCTCTGGAGAACATTGAAAGTCTCCAGAGAAGGATATTTCACAACCTCTCTGGACAGCCTGTTCCAGTGCTGTCACTCTCGCAGTAATGAATTTTTTCCTCACATTGAGGTGTTTCACCTTGCTACCATTACCTCTCATCCTATCACAGGACACCACTGAAAAGAGACTGGTGCCTTCTACTTGACACCCACCCTTCAGATATCTGTAAACATAAATAAGATCCTCCCTGTCTTTTTTTCCAAGCTAAACAGCCCCAGGGCTCTCAGCCTTTCCTCAAGTGATGTTCCAGCCCCTTAATCATCTCTGGAGTTCTTTGACTCTCTCGTGCCAAGTGTAAGTGTGCTAGATTAGATTATAGTATACGGTCCTGCTCTGGCAGGGTGACTGGACTCAAAGTTCTCCATGGTCCCTTCCAACTCCTGACATCCTGTGAACCTTCCTCAACACACTGGCCACACTCTTCTTTATGCATGCTAGGATACCATTTGCATTCCTGGCCACAAGGTCACGTTGTTCCATGTAGAACTTACTGTCTCCCAGGTCACCAAGGTCCCTCTCTGTGAAGTTGCTTTCCAGAGGGTCTATCCCTAACATGTACTGGTACATGGTATTGTTCCCCCCACAAGGTGAAGGACTCTACACTTATCCTTGTTGAATTTCATTAGGTTTGCCTTTGTCCAGATCTCCAGTGTGTCCAGATCTCATTGGATGACAGCACAGCCTTCTGGTATATCAGCCAGCCCACCAAGTTTATTATCATCAGCAAACTTGCTGAGGGTGCACTCTGTCCCTTCATTGAGGTCATTGATGAAGATGTTGAATAAGACTAGACCCAGAACTGTCCCCTGGGGAGCACTAATACTTACGGGTCACAAGATGGACTCTGCACCATAGATCATGACCCTGAGCTCTATTGTTCAGTTCTCAATCCATCTCACTCCCTGCTCTTCTAACCCACACTTCCCGAGCTTACCCACAGGGATGTTATGGGAGACAGTGTCAAAAGCCTTGCTGAACTCAAGGTAGACAACACCCACTGCTCCCCCTGCATCTACCCATTTAGTCACAGCATCATAGAAGGCTATCAGATTAGTCAGACATGACTTCCCTTTAGTAAATCCATGCTGGTTACTCTTGATAAACTTTTCACCCATGTGCTATGATCCCTAGAATGAGATGCTCCATCACTTTTCCAGGGATTGAGGTGAGGTTTACTGATCTGTAAACCAGACTCTTCCTTCTTGTCTTTTTTGAAGACTGGAGTAACATTGGCTTTCCTCCAGTCCTCAGTCACCTCACCTGTTCTCCATGATCTTTCAAAAATAATTGAGAGCGGTAGAGCAACAACATCAGCAGCAACCTCAGCGTTAATGAGCACAGCGCATCAAGGGCCCATGGATTTGTGTGTGTTCAGTTTAGGCTGGTGATTTCTAACCTAATCTTCATCAACCAGTAGAGAGACTATCTCCTTCCAGGCTTTCACTCTTACTCCTAGGGTCAGGGAGGGCTGGACTTAGCAGTGAAGACTGAAGCAAAGAAGGGCTTCAGTAACTCCAGTACATCCTGTCACCAGGTCTCCTGCATCATTCAGCAGTGGGTCCACATTTTCCCTTGTCTTCCTTTTACCTTTGATGTATTTGAAGAAACCCTTCCTGTTCTCCTTTACTTCCTCTGACAGAGTTAATTCCAAGAGGGCCTTGGCCTTCTTAATGATCAGAACTTTGTTCATTAATACAGGGTCCATCAGCATTCCCTTTCTCCTCAGCACTTCCAACACCTGAGGAAGTTATTATCATTGATGCACTACAATAGCCTTCTGGACTGTGAACAACTCGCTCTGTGTGTGGTCTTTCCAACAAATAACAGGGTGATTGAAGTCACTCAGGATCACCAGGACATATGAGAGCCCTGCACTCTCTTGTAAGACTCTCTTCCTCCCTTTGAGAAAGTTATTTCCTATTAGGTGTCAGCAAACCTGGTGCTGTATCCTGTTGTCAAAAAAGCCAAAATTGTTATGGTGACACCAGCTATGGAGCCATGTATTAATAGACTCTCTATTTGTACTTTGTGGGAAAGCACCTATGAAACTCAGTTATTTGACCTGCCTAAGCTAAAGATATACAAACACTTCTACAGTGCCTGTAGATTATGTGTCTGATAATGTCTCTAATTATGGTTTTTATGGAGTCATTGTGAGAGGAGACAGGTTTACCCCAACAAGTATTCCCGTGTATTAATAGGCATGAGGGCACTGATAGAACAATATTCATTGTGATTTTTTAAAAACATAAAAAAGAAAAATAGTTTGATTTGTTTCCGTGGTCCATTATTATTCGGTATGGAGAATTCATCCGTTAAAACATTCAGCAGTGGCTTGCCTTTGATAGCAGCAGACTGTTACTTTCTGTGCAAGAATAAGATAGCTGTGCTAAGATTTCTGCTGCTCATCTTCATTGCACTTGCGGCATCAGTTTTATTTGTAAGACAAATACCTAACATGCAGCTCAGGAAGCATTTTCTTTATAGTTGTAGGTCTCAGGAAAGCTTTCTGACCTAGTGAGCTCTCAAACTCTGAAAGATCTTGCACTGCTAACTTTGATCTCTCCAGTCTTTAGAAAGAAAAACTCAAAATGCTGACATAAAAAGATTAAGTTTTATTAAGCTGAATCAAAGAAAGTGTCAGCTTTACTACTTACTAGGAAAAGACCAGGAAAGCAATATTCTTACCTAAATTGGGTCTAGACTGATATAAGAGCGAAGCAGTTGCAGAAAGAGTCAGATCCAACTGTCTAATTTATGAGATTTCAGACCACAGTGATTCAAATTTCACAATGACAAGTTCAAAAAGCGCCCAATTTCTCTCCTGGAAACCACATTACACATCTTCCACTACCCTGAGGGAAATTTATCTTCTTTGACATAACTGAACCAAACCGAACCAAACAAACAAACAGATTCTTTCAGAAAAAAAAGAAAAAAGAAAGAAAAAAAAAAGAAAACCCCCCCCACCAAAGTCTATATAGAAATTTAATACATAGCTGGATTCAAAATGACAATTCATTAATTTCACCATACTGACAATTACTGCTACCACCCCTACACCTCCACTGAATTTGTGATACTTTGATTGTAGGTTCACACCTACAGTTTATTTTTGCTTATCTCATTCTATAATCAAATGAAAATTAAATTAGGGATGGAACAATGTGCTTTATCATTGGCAGAAGCCCTTCTATTGACATTGACAGTAAAATAGTCCCTAAAAGTATGAAAATCATCTCACCAGACTCAGTGTTGAGCATTTAAGATACTCAAATGATTTTCTAATTTTGAGCTTAAATCTAGTATATCATTCAGGATGAGGGGCACATTTTCATAGTCAGGGAAATTTCCAGTTAAAATAGCATGAATCTTTCCTAAAAAATCTTTCACAAGATAATATATTGTTTAAAATAAATTGTTTTAATTCAAAATTCATATGTGTTAGAAGAGATATTTCTATAGTATTTAAGAATTTGAGGATTCTTTCCTCATTCATGTATAAATGACCTTTTTTGCCCAAACTGCTTGTTTAGGAATGTATTAAAAATAAATAAATGAAACATGGAAAATATATCTTCAAAAGACTTTTCTTGAAACTTACATACTTCAGGAATGTAGCAAGTCAAGGAGAGGGAAAATAGCCTCTGAGACAGACCCCTGTACACTGGAACTCAATTAGATTTTGACCTTCTTCAGCCATAAAGGATTGGTAGACATTGTTTGCTACTTGCTTGAATTAAATTGGGTCTCTTGAGATGCATATGAAGCAATTTAAAAAATGGAAAATAATATTTACTGAATTTACTCAACCATCAATATGAAGTAAACCTTATTTACTGTATTCATCTATTAAACTATTGTAATTTTTCACATTTTAATCAGAAAAAAAATGACATGCAATTAGTGTTATATAGCCAAACCTTGAACAAGTTCCTCTGTCGAATCATTCAGCTAAGCTATCATTTTTCAGTCTCACCACAGTGAGTCTTGCATGCTTTCATGCTTTCCTTTGTCTAAACAAGCTGCAGCACTGTTTTATTAATTCAGCCCCCTGGCACACTTCCTAAGCAGAAATAGGTACTTGTTATAATTTCATACAAATGAGGCCTTTTGGCTAAACTGTCTTACACCCTGAGAACTGGCACCATCTTCTTTCCTAACGCCATCCTCTAAATTTCCTTGTGTACATTCCTTTTTTTTAAATTTTCTTTTTTAAAGGACTTGTGATGGTTCAAAAGAGAAATATTAGTTTATAATATCACCATACAACCCAACTCAAAACTGTGCACATGTTCTTGCAATACATTCTATTATATTTTTCCATTTGAGCAAGAGCTTCAGAAATGTTCTCCTGTTGAGTGAATTCAGACTACGATTCAAAGGTGCTTGCCTCTGTCTTGTATTTCAAGTTCTTCTACCCTAAGATCCTAAAATTAGGCAGGACACTTTTATGACCATGTACTCTTGTTTCTGCCCAAATCTCCTGCATCTGCCTCTTTCACCTCCATGACTTTTTTCCCCATTCTATTTTGTAAGACTGACTTTTCTTTTTTTTTTTTTTTTGGTGTTGTTCTGACTTGTAATCTTAGAAACTTTCCACTCAGCCTCATTCAAAAAATAAAGATAACTGGTTTCATTTGAAACACAGCAATCCCATTTTGCCATGGCATTTCTACCAGGATGGTGATTCCTGAGCTTTAATAGCCCTTCAGTGCTTTGGATCTTGAGGAGCACGGCAGAGTTCTGATATTATGCAGCAGACTGTGTATACCAAGAAATTCTCATGATAAAGCAGTTTCATAAGCTCACTCATTCTAATCTTTATGTACATGCAGACCAAGTCTGTGAATCTTCACATTTTTTAAAAATTATTTTTCCAGGACCTAATTTCACTTTTATAGAAATATGTAACATGAGTTCTGACTTTAAAAAAGCATAGTGGGCCAAACCCAAACTAACAAATCAAGCCTCAATAAACAGTCTTCTGAGTCAGCTTGCAAAGCCTAAAACACAAATATATATTTTTAAATCTTTCATCATCATACAGCAGGGAATTAGAGCAGCAGCACTGTAAAAATGTTAATTTAAAATAATTTTTTTCAGCTCAAAGTTCATTTCCACCTCCCCTGCCCACCCCAGAATTATACTGCAGCTATTCAATTCTAAATCACTAGTTCTACTGTTTCAACTATCAGACAACACAGACCAATATAAGTGGCATCGGCTACTTTTCACAAGAGCCCCAAATACTTATTTCGTAAGAGGAAGCAGTTAACTCCAAAAAATTTGTTTTGTTTTGTTTTTTTTTCACTCAACACACTACACAAGGAGTTTTTATTCATTAACTGTTCACTTCTTTTACACATGTAAAGGCTGAAGGCTGTGGCATGGCCTTGTCCAAAGTATCTAGCATCATAATATACATTTATTGAAAGCCTTATTGATCAATGTCCTTTAACATGTCCATTAAACAGCATTCTGACAATCTTTTTGGGAAAAAAAAAAAAAGAAAAAAAAAAAGAAAAAAAAAAGAAATAAGATAAGAAAAGGGAAATAGGTCATTAAAAAGATGCTTGAGAATTCCTCCAGCAAAAACCTGCAGGCATAAGGGAAAACTCATTGTCAAGTATGATTTATGAAGCCTTGCTAAATTTACTTAAGATTACTGGGAGGCAGACCAGTACACTAATAAAGTCTTTAACACAAAACCTTATTGAATACAGTGCATCCTTTATATACTAAAAAGGCTAATTTAGCTTGTCACAACACAGAACTGAATGAATATGAAAGTCAAAAGGCTTTAAATTTTTGCTATTAAATAAAAATACTGGTTGACAGCTTAGCTATTGTTATCATTCAATGGGTTTTTCTTGCCTTTTCATGAAAAAATTGGATATTAAGTTTGCATGCAAGAAATTACTGTAGTCAAACAAATGTAGAGCCACCACCACCACTACATTAAAAAAACTACTGTACATAATGACATATGATATATCAGGACAGCACTTTTTTTTATTACTTTTTTTTTCAAAAAAAAAAAAAAAGAAAAAGACAAGCTCCATTAATTAAGCCATTTATATTATAAAATCTCAATTAATTAAAAATCATTAGTTTTTGGAAGATTTTTGGCCTGCATGTAACCAGTTTATTATTTTACTGAGAACTGGTAGCATTCCTTTTGTCCTACAAATACAAACACACTTCTGCTTCTACTATATGTTAATTGTTATTAGTTCTAAAGTTATTGTACATAAAATCTGTGTACGTATACAGACACGTACACACACATATATGCTGCTGAAGCTGTATCCTGAGCCTAGACTGGTAGATGGTCATGATGAACAGCAGGATGTTCTTGTGAAGAATGTGAGACTTGCTGCTGTTGAGTAGCAAAATTAATGAATACCTGTAAGACATGAAAAAAGTAGGACTTTCAAAATGGCAGTATTTGAACTGAAAATCAGGCGACATAGCTGGTAATATTTTTACAGTTGTTTTCCCAAGGTTTTGTGACACACAAATTAATAATTTATGTTCGAGGGTACACATATTTCAAGGTGAAAGTATACTTGTGAGCATTCCAGAGTGATGATTCAGCAACTAATATGTATCTCCTTGTTTTATTTTTTAAAACATGTCTTACTACAGAAAGTCTCATTTGCGTTTTAATCACAAAACTATTTAACAGCAAGGGATGTAAAAGGAAGATGGCTATTCATGATTCAAATGATTGTATTCATATGCAAACTTAGGATCATTATAAGGCTGTTTGTTATTCAGAAGAACTGTTTTCCTGTTTAAAATTGACAGTCAGGGAGAGGAAACAATGGTAGGTGACTGAGGTGATGAATCACCATGAATAATGGAAAGGAAGTAAGTTTGAGTGAACAATGCCTGAGCAATCAACAGGCTGAAATTACCTTATATTTAGCCATTCAGTGAAGAGAATTTACTGGCAGTTAATAGATCAGAATACTTCATTAATAATTTGCACGTAGGAAAAAGAAATAATTTCACACCATCTATCTTAGAAAAGGAATATTTGGACTAGATGTTACTCTCAGTTTGTAGTCTCACTGCAAAAGCAAACTCTGAAAGGAAAATGTCCTGTAAATCTAAGTTTTACTGTAATTTACAGACAGTGCTTCACACATTACAAGCACATTGGTAAAATCCCAAGTTTTTAACTGTAGAGGTGGCAGTGCATAATCCCACCTTCTTATGGAAACTAATTATGTTTGTGCACATTACAAATTTGTAGCTTACTGTGCTCTCCTGCAGTGTAAAAGAAGTAGGGTTATTGACATTACTGTATAGACAAGACATGGCCTGGAACTGCTGGTTTATCCCATACATTTGGATTAGTCTAGTAAGATAGTATTCTACTACATCAATAACTACAATACACACAAAAAAACAAACCCAACCAAACAAAACAAAAAAGGAAAAAGAAAAAAAAATACCTGTTCTAATGTGGTTTGGCTAATAGAGTAGTGTTTGATTTGGAGAAAAGCTTTGTGATTCTCTAGGACTCTGAAGAGCTCAGCTAAACACCCTTGACTTCGTGGTATGTGGTACTCCAGCAGGTTAAGATGCTGTCCCTTAAAACAAGCAAAAATCATAAAAACAGATAAAAATGAATACACAATATGAAGAATTTACACTTTCTTATAACCCAGTCTAGTTTCAATAAACTCTCATTGCAGACTAACATGGAAAATATGAGGTTTTGAACAATAATACATTTTTTTTCTATGTTGGTATCACGAAGAAATATTCGTACTCAGAGCACATATTTTATGAGTGTTCTGAGGTGATATTTTGTTAATCTCATAAAAGATACATAAATTTAGGACAATTTTATGCTATAGATTTATATTCTAATAGACTAGTGCTGTTACAAATCACTCCAGGAAAGGCTGAGCGAACACACACACACTTATAAACATATACACAAACAGCTTCATACTTAAGGTACTCATACTACATGTGATCTTTTTCTTAAAAACAGATGAAAAAAAAATTAACAAAATCCACCAACAAAATAATTAAAGGTCTTTGAGATTTTTTTCTTGTAATGTACTATAGATCTTTTGCAAGGCTCTCTATCAAATAGACTCTCAGGAAAGACTAAGACTTATCTCTGGACTTTATCAGAAAGTAATAAAAACAAATGCTCTCAGTGACTGCACTGCACTCCTACTTCAGGTGAGCACAAAGGCAAGTTCAACTTCATCAACAATGAAAACAAAGTTTTCACTTGGAGAAAGGGCCTTTTTATTTTTACTACCTAAATGAATGTTTGGAGTTGATTTAAACAGTGCTACAAGTCAGATTTTTTAAGAATTGCTTAATAGGAAATTAAAATGGATGCTCATACTTTTTTTTAAAAAAAAACAATATATCCAAACATGAATATATGGTTCTTAAGAGCCATAAGTAATCCTGCCACAGAAAAAAAACCCAAACAAACTCTGATGAGGAGTTCTAGCTGTACCTTAAACTGTGTTCCAGGAAAATGCAGTTGTAGACAGTCCAAAATCATTCTTTGACAGCTTCTTTCCTTATTAAGCCAAACCTTGACAGAATAGCCATCTCCAAACCTGAGAATGATATGCAGAAATATAAATCTATATGTTCATGCTATAAGAACAGGAAGACCATTTGTTTCAATTGATTTTCCTATGATTATGTCAAATAACATTGTGAATGCCTACTGTATTATCATGTTGATTTTAATATTTTACTGTTGAACAATAGAGTTCAATGAGAGTTGTTAAATTAGAGGTAACAAACAGAAAGAAAAAAGTGTTATGCTTGTGTTTTAGTTACTGTAGGATGTTTCATTAGCACACCTGAATTTACATTAACTATACTTACCTATCAGATATAAAGAAGAAGGGGGGGAAAAAATCAACCATTAACTATTATAATGAGAAAAATGGTCATGTAGCACTATTTTTAAAATTTTTTTAACAAAGTTGCACATTCACAAGCATGTTTCAGCACTGTGAGTACAACTGTGTTTTACAGAAACACAAAGGCAAGTAAGGGGTATTTAGGGAGGTGGAAAAGCTAATGCATTTTATTTAGCTCTACTGCGAGACAATGTCTCAGGCTAATTTAGGATATGAACTTATCACATGTATATTAAGAAAGGTTAAGTATAAGTAATCTAAGTATAAGTAATCTAACAATACATTAATTTTTTTATATTTACTCACTGCTAATATTTAGTTGGGAAGTTAAAATAAACACTAAAATGATAACCATATTCTTAGGCATGTTGCTTAAACAGTGGAAGTTATTCCCAGAGCGAGGTGGAAGGGCAGACCTCATCAGAGATGGGGTTGACATCGGGCTGCTGCCGAGTCCTTCCCTGCCCTGCTCTCCTGTGCAAGAAGGGGTGAACCTTCTTGATTAATTGCTAGGGAAAAAGCTAGCAGGAGAAAGTCAGAATAGCTTTCTTCTGCTGCTACTGTTCCCTGAGCAATGGAAAAGCTGAGCTGGAAGAGGGACCTGGAGTTTGGAATGCACTGCTCCTGTCCCCACAGAAACTGAGCACTTCCTTCATCTTCCCACTAACAACCATTCCTACATCCTTCTCTTCAGCATTACTACTTTTTCTTCATGCTCCAACTACATAATTACTCATTGCCAGATCCTTTACTCCAGTTCTTCTGTTTCTATTGACTACCATTTGTATTACAGCCTCACACCAATACTCCCCTCTTCCAATGCCTTTACTGCGTACAACTTGTGATTCAGGGTAGGTGGTGCATTTGATCTGACCGGTGTGAAGCACATTTTCATTTGATCAAAGCAGTTCATATCGCAGCACACTCTATGATGTGGCCCTTTCCAATTACTGAAAAATTGTCTACAGAATATCAAAGCGTAGGACTATTCTGAGATATTTGTCCAGTTTAGCCACTGTTTGAGCTACTCCCAAAAAATACTTCTCATGAAGAACCATATGTTCCTCATCTATACTACATACTTAGCAATGTTTGGGATTTAACTTTTATTTTGTATTGAAATAGAACCTTGGCTAATATAAACAAATAAAAATTCATTGATTTCAGAGGAGGTCAATTTTCCACAATGAAAAAATCTAGACTGGAGATTTTATTAAAATTTTTCATTAATTCAAAATAAAATTTCCAATAATCTTCTCAGACAAGAATCCTATTTTTTTTTGTAGAATGAAACCATAGTTGCTACACTTTAGGTATGACAATGGCAGCTTCCGAAAAGTTCCACTGTATGAAAAAACTCTATTACAAATAAATTACCATAAGAATTTTTTGGTCTTTGGTTGGTTTGTTATTTTTCATTGCAGTCAATGCGATCACTAAACTGCTTGAAACAAAGTAAAAATAAATATACTTGATGCAGTGTCTTTCTTTTGTTGATTCCTGAAAGATGTTATATGGATTATATTTATTAGATTCAATTTGCAAGGCACCAAATATTCACTGGGCAGTGTGGCCTGACAGATTAAGAGTGCTGTTACACTAAAGAGATCCAAAATAAGGTGGAATCCAAAGCAGTGGCTAGATGATTTGCATTGCAGTGATTTATTAACATATAATAGGTCTCTAATTAAATGTTTTAAATGCATAACGTCATCCCTGAAAAAATACATGTGAAAATAAAAAAAGACATTACAAAGATGGATGTAGTTAACAAGGGTGTTCAATTTAGTTGGCAGCAACCTGAGGCAACGTTTTACAAGAGATCATTGATTCTGATAAGTTTTCTGGCATTTCTATGCAGCCACCATTGAATTACGTTTGAAAAATGCTGGCTTATGGAGACGTTCAACAGACTCATAAAATGAAACTGTTGTCGAATGAAGTTTCCAAAGAAAATGAATAAAAATTCTGTTTAGCAAAGACAGAGAAGTCTGTGCAACTTGGTTTAATTCTACATTGTGAACAGACTAAACACCAGTATGGTAAAAATAAAAAGCATCAAAATATCTTTTTTCTTTTGGCTAGTCAAATTTTGATGCTTCTATACTTTCATTTTATAATTCATTTTAGTACAAGAGCTCCCCATATAGAGTAAGCAGATCAGCAATAAACATTTCCCCTTGCTATAATCAGCAAGCTGCTTTCAGTGGCAAACAGGCAATGACTTGACCATTTTTTTTCCCATTCTTTTCCTCTCTGATTCAAACAATATAATTAATCCAAAAACCCAAAGTAGAATTATAGAGAAAAGCACAATCTGGTTTGATTATTACTGTTAGGATTAAACCTTTAGCACCTTATAGTTCGAGACCTAAGGAGGGAAACATTATCATTAAAATGGCATAAGTCAAGCCAGCACACCTGCTCAGCAGCCATCTGCTGCAAAAGAATCACCATCTCTTGAAAGCCATTCAAAGATATTTTCTACTGCTTATTTCTACCACAACACTTTAACAACATCTGCATTTTCATTTGTGTATACAGACATAAAAAAAAAACATATTCTGACCAAAAAAAATTATTTTTTTTTTATTCTCTAACCTTCCTCTTCTCCCTCAGTCACACTAATTGTTTACACTTGACTTTTACCTCACTAATAGTTCTAGGAGTATTACCTATATGACACCAAACTGGGAGGAGCGGCTGACACAGCAGCAGGCTGTGCTGCCATCCAGAGAGACCTGGACAGACTGGAG